>RWGZ01000991.1:265914-395244 GCA_009725065.1 Utricularia reniformis | reverse complement strand
ATATATTTTAATAAATATAATATGATTGTTCCCATTTTTTGTATAAATAATAATTATAAAATATATTTATTAATGCACATCTCCTATTGTTAAACCCAGGTAATTAACATTCAAAACTAACCATTAAATCTTTTATTTATTAGTAATCAATAACAATGGATTGGGATGACAGAAAGAAGAGTGTTAAGTATGAATTTTGACTTACTATATTAAGAATGACATTCATTGAACCCAACCTCTCAAATTCTTAAAATTGATTTTAAAAATAAATAATATTTTAAAAATTGATACCCATATATATACGAAACCATCTCAATACATATATAAAATATATCAAATTTAAGTAGATGAGATTGATGTGAACAGTGTTATCACATCAATTGATAACACTGTCAGTCGTCAAAAGTTGAGACGTATTGTAGAGACCGAACCCTCAAAAGTTGAGCAATATCAACCGTCACCTTACAAGTATCAAGAAATTATACATCTCTATCATATGAGACATACGTCTATATTTTTATATAGAAAAATTAAATCTCTATGATGATTTATTCTCTTTAATCGTAAAACCTACGATATAATCATTATTTAATGATAATACATGCAACTTATTTGAAGTATCAAAATATATATGATAAAAATAGTTATGATGTTAAATAAATGTGATTTTTTAAGTATTTCCCATTTTCCAATACATTCTCAATTAATATATTATTAATTCAAAACAATAAGAATAAAAAAATGCTGCAAATTCAAACTCTTTTTAAATCAAATCAACACGAATTGATCAAAACTCGTACTGACCAATCATTAGGCATCCATATCCATATTCGTCCGGACAGTCATTTCTCTTATTTCACGTCAGATTTATATTTCATCAATATTTATTTAATATTTAATTAAATCATCTATTTTTATCACTTTATTCTTGTACTGACAGTCGTACTTTTATTATATATTTTTTCTATTTTAATGAATTAGTTTAAAACAAATATTTTTATAAATAAAAAACTTTACTTACCAAAATTTAAATACAACAACTACGATAAACAAAACATATCGCATCAATTTATTTATATTTAATAAAATTAATCCCTTAGTATAAAATATTATAAATATTCAATTAAATTAGTTTTAATTTTGTAAAATATAAATACAAAATACTTATGGAAAAAAACTAAATATCATATGTACTAATTAATAATTATATTCCACAAATTTTGTAAAAATTAAACTTTTTAAAAATAGTTATATATATAATACAATATAGTAATTCAATATATAATATAAAATTAAAATGTATTAATATTAAAACAAAAACAATAAAATATATTTAAAATTAAAAAAAAAATTAAGAGAGAGTGAGGACACCTTGTCTTTGGATAGGATAGTCGGATATTTATATAAATTACACAAATTCTTGGAAGGATTAGATGTCATTAAACGCTCGGATGGCAACCACCAAGACTTTTTGGAAAGTCTCGAGGAAGGAGAGTTTAACACTCTCTTTCCTAACACTTTTAAAAAAAGTTAAAAATTTTAATTTTAAAATAATATAAAATATATAAATTTTTAATTATTAGATAATATTGCAATTGTTCGGTATTAATACAAAAATGATCAATTTATATATTTTTATCGATTTTTAATTGTGATTTTATTTAATAAAAATCGGATTCACTAGTCATTGATATAATTGATTTAGGTTTACCAGATTAGTGGTTCTAATCAATAAGTTATTTGGTTTTTAAGAATCGATTACACTTTTCGTTTACATAACATGTAATTATGATTTGTACAAGAAGAATATCATTACAATTAATTTATATTTACATAAAAAAATAATTATATATAAAAAAATAAAATTATAAATTATATGTTTCTATACATTATTGTAGACTGTGTTTAGGAACGGTTACCCGATCCGTCCGGCCCAACCGGACGGACCGGATAACCGGTTTATAATACGGTGGTCTATTATTAAAGTGCCCTAATTCATTTATTTTGTAAGCATCCATGATTCTTCTCATTCTGCCTTATTTGTCTCAGCCTTCTTCTTCAAATTTTGCATTGTTCTTCGTGGGTTATTCTCAAAATTGTTGTTAGTGCTCTATCAACAAGTCTCTTTTATTCCTACACTTTTGAATCTTGAATTTTGTTGTTTTCGATCCATAATCACCCCTCACTACCACCTCTGTATTGAGTTTCTTCTGGTTCTGGACACCACACCCAAAAGGTTTTGGCATTGCTGATTTTATCCCTTAAATGAACTTCATGTCTGAACCCCAAATCCAAGGGGATTACTTAGGTTTTGACTGTTGTGGAGCACCATGAAGAAATTTGCAGTGGTCGTCATACCGACAACTAGAAGAAAGCAGCAGCAGTCATGAGATACTGATAGGAATGCTAAAAACACAGCCTATTAGGTTTAATTTAGATTTTATTACAAGTATTTATGAAAATTGGGCTATAATAATTTTGTAATTGTATGTTTGTGAATTTGATTTTGTAGTAGTTTTCCCAATTTGAGTTTGTGAAACTGATTTGGTTAAAATAGTAATATAAATACTTTATTGCCAAGAATGGTTAGATAGATGATGATTTTGATTTTATTACATTGATCTTGTTTTCCTTTTGTTGTAGTAGAAATAGATAAATATTTGATTTTCATTATGAACGTAATATGGTTTTGTTTTGGACATACTTTTGTTTGAATATTTAAATATTATTGCTTGATTTTGAATATTTTCGACTTGATATATGAATATATGAATGATTTATTACTTGCAAGTTATGAATGATTTAAAATATATGAATGATATATGATTGACTTGGTATGATTCAACTCAACAATTGTATAAAAATCAGATTTTCGACTCGACTCGTATTATTAAATAAAATAATATTAATTAAAAGAAAAGTTTTAAAAAAAAATAATTATTAGAATGGGTAGAAAATTACATAAAATCAAATTTAAAACTACAAATATTTATCAAATCATTATATAATAAAGTTTAATTTATAAAAAATGAATATCATCGATTCTACCCTCTCCCAAAAAACTACTTTTTTATCCATCATCGCTTGTACGAAGATTTCACAAGTAGATCGACAACATTAAAAAATCGTGAAAACACATAAGATACGTTTCCGATGAATAAAAAAATCAAATTAAGGAAGAAATCAAAACGAAATTATTTTGTATCAAGTGTCAAGAGTCAGAACGTCCCACTCGACTCGACACGGAAAAATGTGAAAAGTCGGTGCCGCATAGCTTGCAAGTCAGACCAAACCGATGAAATAACGATGCAGAAAACGGTTACTGGTTCACAAATATAGGTGGCAGGGATGGGAGGAAAATTATTTATAAAAATAAAGAAAGATGATGTGTACAAAGAGAAAACAACCCGAAAACATCTGGGTCAAAATATGGCTTTCAAATAAAGTTCCAAATGAGAGAATGAACTTTTCAATCGGACATGGTTAGAGATACCAACACCAAGTGCATCCGAAATCTCGGAAATAAATATCGGATAGGTATACAAATGAAAAGATGAGTAAAAAAGCAAAACAACATTCACTCATACAAACAGTAAAAATACAGAAGCAGCAGTGAGAAGCATGATATTACATTATAACCCTATTCACACTTGCTTCTTAAGTACATACATACACGGCATGTTTGGGTCTAAGATTTCATAGTAAGGCAAAAATTCTTCGTCAAAATCCAAAAACCAAACATGCCGTAAATCAACACATTTATCATGCACCACTTTCACCTTCTTGTTAAAAAGTAAACTGCATACCGATTTGTCGTTTAATATGATCGGGTATCAGTCTGTTTACCAGGTCCGGAGAAGCCCCCGATAGCTACGTAAGGTATAAATATAGCGTATAAAATGCAAAGTTCACAATGTAAAAAACTTGAATAAGTCAATTACTATGATACCTCTTGTTTGAAGTTGAACAATGGTGGTAGAGGACGTCCGGTTGGTAAACGAGAATTGGGTTCTCGGATTTCGTCGAAAAAAGGATGTGCACATGCTTCTAGCTGTAAAATAGTATAGTATCATGTTAATACAACTGTAGTGTATTTGTTTATGTATGTGAGTAAAAGACGGAAACTCACAGCGGTGATACGGAGATTCGGTGAGTATTGTAGCAGCCTAGAGGTGAGATCTATAGCTTCGGGAGGCATCCGTTTTTGGAACACCTGTAAGGAATGTATATTTATAGGCTTATGTTTGAAGTAAATGCAGCTCTAAATGAATGTACCTTGTGCCAAGGGTGAGCCTTGACTTGCGGAAATCTAAAATCGTTATAGTTTGGATTCATACATCGAACTTCCTCTCTTGTTGGTGTTCCGAGAACCTAACAGTCGAAAAGAGTATTNTGATCATGAATTTTTAAATATGTTTGGTAAAATTGTGATATTATGATCGTGATTTATGTAAAAATACTAATATACCCTTATATATATAAAATAATAAATATAATTATATTATAATTAATAGAAGTAAGGGTAAATGAGTCTTTTCCAAAATCACGATGAGGTCACAACTGGTTTTAACAGCTGTGATGATATCGTGATTTTTTAACGATTATCACATCACAATTAACCTTATGTTTTGTGCGCATTAAAAAAATCACGATTTCAACATCTCACCGCACCTCACCGCTGTTTTAATCGGAGTACCAAACAAATCCAATAAGTTATTTAGTTTTTAAGAATCGATTATAGTATTCATTTACAAAATTCAATACCCAATTAACCAAAATTCTAAAATATTACACTTTTCGTGTACATAACATGTAATTGTGATTTGTACAACAAGAATATCATTACAATTAATTTGTATTTATATAAAAAAATAATAATATATAAAAAATAAAAATTATAAATTATATGTTTCCGTATATTATTGTAAGCTGTGTTTAGGAACCATTTTTTGGTCCGTCCGGCCTAACCGGACGGACCGGGTAACCGTTTATAATAAGGCCGGTCAATTATTAAAATGCCCTAATTCATTTATTCTGTAAACATCCATGATTCTTCTCATTCTGCCTTATTTGTCTCAGCCTTCTTCTTCAAATTTTGCATTGTTCTTCGTGGGTTATTCTCCAAATTGTTGTTAGTGTTACTATCAACAAGTTTCTTTTATTCATACACTTTTGAATCTTGAATTTTGTTGTTTTCGATCCATAATCACTACCACCTCTGTATTGAGTTTCTTCTGGTTCTGGACACCACACTCAAAAGGTTTTGGCATCAGCTGTTGCTGATTTGATCCCTTATCTGAACTCCTGTCTGAACCCCAAATCCAAGGGGATTAATTAGGTTTTTACTGTTGTGGAGCACCATGAAGAAATTTCATACCGACAACTAGAAGAAATCAGCAGTCATCATATATTCGGTTTGTTTGGTCCTAACATCAAAACAGCGGTAATGGGTGGTGAGATTTAAATCGTGATTTTTTAATGCACACAAAACACAAATTTAATTATGATGTGATAATTGTTAAAAAATCACAATATCAACATAACGGTTAAATCAGAGCATATCGTGATTTTGAAAAAAACGTATTTAACATTACTTCTATTAATTATAATTATAATTTTTATTTTATATATATATAATAATATATTAATATTTTTACATAAATTACAATCATAATATCGTAATTTTACCAAATATACCTAAAAATTCACGATTACCATATCTCACAACACCTCGCTATATCTCACCACACTACAATTTTAAAAGGTTGAACCAAACAAACCTATTTATAGGAATGCTAAAAACACAGCCTATTAGGATTTATTTAGATTTTATTACAAGTATTTATGAAAATTAGGCTATAATAATTTTGTAATTGTATGTTTGTGAATTTGATTTTGTAGTAGTTTTCGCAAATTTGAGTTTGTGAAACTGATTTGGTTAAAATAGTAATATAAATACTTTATTGCCAAGAATGGTTAGATAGATGATGATTTTGATTTTATTACATTGATCTTGTTTTCCTTTTGTTGTAGTAGAAATAGATAAATATTTGATTTTCATTATGAACGTAATATGGTTTTGTTTTGGACATACTTTTGTTTGAATATTTAAATATTATTGCTTGATTTTTTTTTGTTTTTTAAAATATATGAATGATTTACTAGTTGCAAGTTATATGGCATCTCCTCGTCCACCCTGCTTGATATGATTTAACTCAACAAATGTATAAAAATTAGATTTTCAACACGCTTCGTATTATTAAATAAAATAATATTAATTTAAAAAAATAAAAAAAAATAATTATTAGAATTAGTAAAAAATTATATAAAATCGAATTTAAAACTATAAATATTTATCAATTCATTATATAAGAAAATTTAATTTATAAAAAATGAATATCGTCGATTCTACCATTTCCCCAAAAACAACCACTTTTTTATCTATCATCGCTTGTACGAAGATTTAACAAGTTGATCGACAACATTAAAAAGTCGTGAAAACACATAAGATACATTTCCAATGAATAAAAAAATCAAATTAAAGAAAAAATCAAAACGACATCATTTTATGTTAAATGTCAAGAGTCAGATCGTCCGACTCGACTCGGAAAAATATAAAAAATTGAAAAATTAGTGCCGCATAGCCTGCAAGTCCGACCGAACCGATGAAATAACTATCCAGAAAACGGTTACCGGTTCAAAAACATAGGTTGCAGGGATGAGAGAAAAATTATTTATAAAAATAAAGAATTATGATGTGTACAAAGAAAAAGCATCCCAAAAACGTATGGATCGAAATATGGCTTTCAAATAAAGTTCCAAATGAGAGAATGAACTTTTCAATCGGACATGGTTAGAGATACCAACACCAAGTGCATCCGAAACCTCGGAAATAAATATCGGATAGGTATACAAATGAAAAGATGAGTAAAAAAGCAAAACAACATTCACTCATACAAACAGTAAAAATACAGAAGCAGCAGTGAGAAGCATGATATTACATTATAACCCTATTCACACTTGCTTCTTAAGTACATACATACACGGCATGTTTGGGTCTAAGATTTCATAGTAAGGCAAAAATTCCTCGTCAAAATCCAAAAACCAAACATGCCGTAAATCAACACATTTATCATGCACCACTTTCACCTTCTTGTTAAAAAGTAAACTGCATACCGATTTGTCGTTTAATATGATCGGGTATCAGTCTGTTTACCAGGTCCGGAGAAGCCCCCGATAGCTACGTAAGGTATAAATATAGAGTATAAAATGCGAAGCCCACAATGTAAAAAACTTGAATAAACCAATTACTATGATACCTCTTGTTTGAAGTTGAACAATGGTGGTAGAGGACGTCCGGTTGGTAAACGAGAATTGGGTTCTCGAATTTCGTCGAAAAAAGGATGCGCGCATGCTTCTAGCTGTAAAATAGTATTGGATTATGTTGTTAGAACTGTTGCTGTATTTGTTGATCTATGTGAGTAAAAGACGGAAACTCACAGCGGTGATACGGAGATTCGGTGAGTATTGTAGCAGCCTAGAGGTGAGATCTATAGCTTCGGGAGGCATCCGTTTTTGGAACACCTGTAAGGAATGTATATTTATAGGCTTATGTTTGAAGTAACTGCAGCTCTAAATGAATGTACCTTGTGCCAAGGGTGAGCCTTGACTTGCGGAAATCTAAAATCGTTATAGTTTGGATTCATACATCGAACTTCCTCTCTTGTTGGTGTTCCGAGAACCTAACAGTCGAAAAGAGTATTAGATTTGTGAAATGCGAGTATTTTAACAGCAATGAAGAGAATAATTTACTTTGATAATTTCCACCAGTTGACCAACAGCACTTTCTCCGGGAAAGAGAGGCTTGAAAGACACTTAACACACATGAGTAAAATGTATACAAAGAGAAGAATGAGTCGAGAAAGAATCACGACTAACTTGGCCAAGAAGAAGCTCGGCGAGGATACAACCGGCTGACCACATGTCGATCGATGTTGTGTATTCAGTTGCACCGAAAATAAGTTCAGGGGCACGATAAAATCGGGAGCATATATACGATATGTTTGCTTCGCCTCTCACCTAATAATGACAAGAAAACCATGTTTCAAAAATGAACTTGTAGGCATGTAAGTTTTAGTGTAATCACTTACTAAAACTTTTGCACTTCCAAAATCACATATTTTAACCTGATGAGTTACAGGATCAACCTACAAAATGGCAGCAAATTTATAATATAAATGACATGTTTGTCCCCTAAAGTTTCGTGATTTTGGCAAATTTGATTCTCGAACTAAAATTTGACATCAGTACTCCCCGTACTTTGATAGTTTTAGAAACAAATTAGGCCCCAAAGTTTGAGGACCAATTTTGTCACATATTAAACTTTGATGACTAGATTTACAAAATTTACGATGTATAAGGACTAGTTTTGCCAAAAAAGCAAAATTTGAGGGCCAGTTTTGCCTTCAAAAAACCGAGAAACAAATTTGCCAAACTTAATAAATTTTGGGAACCAAAATTGTCAAATCATACAAACTTTTGGGACCTTAAATGACATCCGCACAATATAAATCAAAAGATTTCCAATTTTGTTTCAAAGAAATTACCAGAATGTTGTGAGGTTTCAAGTCTCTGTGGCAAACTCCAGCAACAGAATGCATGTAAGCAAGCCCTCTGAATATCTGCAAAAAGAGCAATATATTCTTCTAAGTAAAAAATCATAATGTTATGAAATTAATAGATACAAAAATCTTACTTACTTGGTATGTATAAAGCTTAACGTAAATAAGTGGCATCTTCTGTTTTATGTCACTATAATGCTTCAGAAAACGGAACAATGATTCTGGGACATATTCCATGACTAAGTTTAGGAAAAGCTCATTATTTGTTGTAGTAGAGAAGAAACGATGCTTTAACGATACAACATTCGGATGATCCATAGTTCTCATTATCTGCAATTCACGGCTTTTATATCTTCTATCTTGCAAAACCTTCTTTATAGCTACGGTCTCCCCAGTTTCGATACATTTTGCCTTCATAAAAGTTACAGGAGTTACAACAAGAGAAAAATAATAGCAACAGTAGCAAACATAGTGCATTGTACAAAACCTGAAAGACAATTCCAAAAGAACCAGTTCCTACAACCCGCTCTGCCATGTAACTCACAGTCTGCACGGTAAATAAATGCTTAATTAAGAACTAGCTAAAATACTCTTAAATCACTGGTTTGATACTTCTTCTTCAATGGTAAACTTCAGAATTTACAGAAGGTAAAATCTACTCTATAATTGCAAAGAAACCACTGAGACAAACAGAAACATTTATACCTGCTTTGGACCTCCATCTTCTCCTCCTATAGTCGTTGAAATGATGTGACCTGTATCATTCTGGTCAATTGCAGGAGAACATATTCCCTGCAAAGATTTTGTGTAAGGGTACAAAATGAGTGAAGATTCCAAAATCTCGATACCTTTAGACCAAAATATCCAAAAGATCTCAAAACGAAAGAAAAACCTTTTATTAAACCGCTTCATAACTAAGGATAACGAAATCTTATAAACGGCAGAAGCCTGAATCGCAATAACCCTAAATCCCGATCTAAAAGTCAGGTCAAACTCAAGAACCCCCAAATTCAAAAGAAAACACAACTAATCTACAAAATAACCTAGATCTACGTCCAAAAAGAAATCAAAAACCAGAAAAAGCGTATCCACCTCTCAAAAATCAAATTCAAGAAAACTAACAAGGTCACCTTATCATCATCAGCCATGGCGAAAGCCGAAAACCTTCAGAGAAAGTGTTCCTTTGCTGTTCAACGGTCACAATTGTCGGCAAGAGAAATCAGAAGACAAGACAGAGAATAAAGAGAGAGAAATGAAGGCAGAAGAAGCAGCCATGAGTGGATACGGGACCCCATATATTTAACAGCACCCATGTGATTACAGCTCTTCTTCTTCGTCTTCTTTATTTCTCTACAATATTTTTCTAAATACCCCTAAACTTCATCTTTATTACAAGTAGGTACTCTGATGACGTGTGCTGTTTTGGACAGTGACGGCTAATAAAATATATATAATAATATTTTTGTAAGCTTTACAGAATGGAGTGGGCCAATAAGCATCGACAAGAACAGGCCAGCGAAGAAGAGCCCGGCCCACCGTCACAGATAATACGATGTCGTTTCAACATTCAGCCAGCAAAGCCAATCTGTCTTCTTCTTCTTCGCATCTGCGACTAGTCAAGGGATAGAGTGAAATGAGCTCCGTTTATCGAGCAGTGCACAAGTTTCTATGCTGTTGAAGGATATCTGAATGGATATGGTGGCAATTCCGGGGCAGTTTTTCCGCCGGGTTAGATTGAATTTTGTCGTCATCGTCGCGGTTCGGATTGCTTTTCCGGTGCGCCCCCACAGCATTGAATTTACCTGAGCTGTCTTTAGATAGTCAGACAAGAGAGACCCCAATTCTCGATGTGAAAAAAATAAGGATTTTTTTGTGTAATTACACGATTTATTCTGCGTCAATATCTCAATTTCTTGCACATTTTTTTCTGTAAAGCTAAAGACCACGTTAGCTATGTTATCTTATGAATTATGTTTTTAAATCGATCATTTTTATCGAATCGAAAAATATCTGATTCACTAAAAATCGGTTCAAACATTGGTTCGAACCGGTTTGAATTGCAAAAACTTTTAAATATTTAATCATATCATAATTTGTATAAGATTAATAAATTATTATATTACTCCATAAAGTAAAAATATAAGATATAATTTCATCAATATATGAAAAATTAAATAAATTTATAAGAATTTTGTAAGAAATAATTGAAATTATTTTATATATTACTATTATCTATGAAATATTAAAATTGAAATAGAGAAAAGATATTGAAAATATATAATAAAATAATATTTAATTATCGTATAATTTCAAAAATAAAAAATGCAAAACTAGAGTAGTTCAGTTTGAACTGGATCGTGAAATACGCGGTTCATGATCAAACCGGTTCAACCGGCTGTTCAATCGCGGTTTAAAAACATAGCTTATGAATTGAGTTGGGTAATACTTGAAGGCTCTTATTTATGGTTATGATCGATATATGAAAACTTATCATCGGTCTCGTCGATCGATTAAGAATACTTATCATACAATTGTAATTATTTTATTTGATAGCAGTTGGATTGAATTTGAATCGATATATTTTGTTAGCAACATATATGAAAGAATATATTGGGATATATTATATTAGCTAAATATATAAAAGAAGATACATATGTATAATTGTTGGATATATATGTTGTAAATTTGGATCAAACCTTCACATAAATAAACAACATTAGTATTAAATACACTAATATAAAATAATACCAGAAAAGTGATTTGATCTCTGTTATCAAATTTGGTTAAGTGTCACCTGTGGCACGTCGTAATAACGCTAAACTTAATAACAATTCCGGCAAAACCGATGTTCTCCAGGTTACACAAGTAGCAAACTCTCTTACTCATGAATAATGGCCGTTGTCGATGAACTCAGAATCAATACATGTAAAAAAGAAGATAAAACAAGAGAATATAAGTATTTTTTGTTTTTCAGTATATCATTTGTATTTATGTATATTTTTTCTCATCATCATCTATAATACTATTATTATTTTTATATAATAGAATGTGTAGATTAATATTTCACAACTTCTCCCTCCATTTCCCCAATAAAATAGGAAATATAGTTTTAGAGAAAGAAATAATTTCTTGACTTTTAATTATATAATTAACATAATATTAATAAAGTCATAAACCTTTTAAATATATATAGATAATATAAATATTATCCAACAATATATAAAATAAGATATATATTATTATCTAAATATATGAAATATAGTAAAATAACCCAAATCTTCTTGAATGTGTACTTTGTTATTGATTTCAATAGTGAATTGATCTAATTTTGTACGTTGTGTTGTCCGTGTACTTCAATTCCAAGTAAAATTTACTACCCATATTAATTAGAATCATAAATGTGATTGATTGTCAGCAAATAAGCCATCTCGCATGAGATGATAAGCAATGAACAACAACGAGACTTACTCATCCTTAACCATGTCCGTCCGAAAACTTCATTCTCTCATCCACATCAGTTTTCTCTCTGTACACATCAGTATTCTTTAATTTTATAAATAACTTTCATCTCATACATACAACAATGTCCGGACATTTGTAATTTTTAAATATTATTTTTTTATACATCGGATACCTTAGAATCATAATATTATCGATAAAATAATTATATAAAATTTTTATAAATTTTATATTTTATAATTCTTTTAAATTTAATTTTTAAATTTTTTTAAAATTTCTTTTAAAAATAAAACTGAAGGAGGGAGTGTGTTCCGGACAAATTTAAATTTGTCCGTCCATCTGAACGAAATACTCTCTCTCCTCTGGACAGACTGGCAAAAGTTGAGGAAGACCTTATAAGTGTAAGTCAGATTGTTAGGAGGAAGTATCAGCCATACAGCTAAACCAATCCATTTAGAATATTCAAGTTATTTAGCACCATTGATATCTACACATCTGAGATCGTCGGGTTTGGCAATATAGAATTTTATATAAACAAAAAAATTTCTTAATAAAAATAAATGAATTGTTAAAATTTAATTTATTTTTTATTGAAAAAAAAATTGCATTGTGGTGGTATTGGTGTAAAAATAGGATATGAATATGTGGTAGAAAATGGGTTTCTTTGGTATATTTTATAATTTTATTGGGCTTTATCTATGTAACTAATTTTACTAGGATTGAAAAAATCGGAAAAAACCCAAGACATCACAAACTTTTATATTGTTAACAAATTTAAGTTATGTTCCGTACAACTTGTGTTTCTATTTTTTCATTTTAAGAAATAGAAATTAAAGAAGTTACAGAATATATTCTATTTTTGTATAAATAAAATTTTCACTTATCAATTTTATAACTACAAATAAAAAAACTATATAAATCTTATTTTAAATTTCAACTTTTACTTCTAGTTTTTGAAACGACTAAAATATCTTTATTTATATTGATATACAATTTTTTATATTTGAACTTTGAAGGTAGACTCTACGTAAAGTATGAGAGATTCATCATAAATCTCAATGTTTTCATACCGGATGATATACCGTCAAATACATGGGCTTCATCGGTATTTTTTTGGTAACATTTGGTACCGGGTATTAGTGTCGATTTCCAGTTTTTTCGAGTTCGATCTTAAAAAACTAATTAAGTATTATTTTTTAAAAAAACTAAATATGTTGCCCGCCGGTATACCCGAGGTATATCGATCATACCGCTCTGGATCGGTACAGAATTCCGGACAAGTATGAAAACATTGATAAATCCAACATTTGCATCATATATTCAACACTGCATTTATGTCTAAGTGGAAACAATCGTGACGCAATTGTTTGCATGTAAGTTTATAGAAACATAATGGTTTTGGCGAAAATAGAAAAGATTTTTTATTTCAATGTATGGTTTTTGAGAAATTAGGGTTTAGACGATGCAGAGCTGGATTATCATCTCAATCGTAATATTGTTGAATATCATATTTTGTGCTAATAAGATAAAATTTTGATTAATAATTTGTTATTCACTAAATCTAAGGATAAAAAAATAATTTGATTAATACATAAATTAACATTATATTTATACAACATAAAACTAATATATTTTTATATATTATTTGTACATTCTAAAAATATTAAAGAACACTTTATAATTTATATTATTATTTTTGTTTATGTTTCTATTTCTCTTTCAACATAAATTCATTTCCAGAATTTCTGCAGAACACACCATTAATCTTTATAATCTGTAATGTTATTTATTTCACAAATTTCAAAATTTTGAAAAATTTAGTCCTCCAAATTTACGACATTTGGTAAATAAGATTCTCAAAATGACAAAATCCATCATCGTAATTCGATTTTGGCCGAGTATCTCTCGATTATACCATATAAATTAAACTTCAAAAAATAATTTTGCCAAAATTTTAAAAATATGAGGATCAATTTTATTATCTTCATACTTTGCATATCATAATTTTAAAACATTATTGATCAAAATTATCAAAACTTTTAAACTATGAAAATAAAATTTAAGCCTTGTCCTAACTAAGTATAAATCATATGTCCTATTTTTCTTCATTTAAACTATCATAACTGCTATTGAACCTGGGCCTTTGAATTGGGCTGGCCTGAAAGTCCCTTATGTCTACACCTTTGGACTTTAGTCCAATAAAAATCCAATGGTGTTTATAACTCTTTCTTGATTATTGTAATATATTTTAATTCATTATTGAGTAATTTTTACCCTCTTATACGTTATATTTGTACATACTCCCATTATGATTGACTCTATTCTAGAAATCTAATCTTTTTTAACACTATTCGAAAACCCAAGGATGAGATCGTATGGATATATAACATCCCATTTATTTGATCATGTAAAGCGTCATCCACTTACATGGGCGGATTCACCGTTTATCTAAAACGAAAGAGATTTCTCATTGATGTAGCTGATATATTATATCAAAAAATATTGAGTGACCTATCGAGGGTTAATTTGGTTTAATAGAATAATAGATTGGTAATCCATAGATTTTAACGGTTAATTTAATTTTTTAATGTGGTTGGAGTTGAGAAATGTGTTGAAGTATAAATAAATATTTCAATATAAATTAATAGATAGATTAAATTGGTTTATAAGAGATACTGTAAATCATTATAGTATGAATTTTCAAATATTTTACGGTAAAAGCACTTATATGGTGCAAATTATATATGCATGTACTCTTCATATGAAATTACTCGACCATAGAAATCTAATATATTATCTGAGTGGATTTTGGAAAATCCTTATTGAACTTGTTCAGCATTAGTTATTCTTAATGAAATTGATCGGTTTGAATGGTCAATGTAATTTTCGTATGATTGGACTTGATGGGACATGATGAAATGTGAATAAATATAAGTAAGATGTGTATTAATTTTATTAATAAGACAATTGTATTGAACTTCTTCAAATATTTTACTCTTACAAAATTAATTTAATCCGATTTTAAAAATTTAGACTTCATTAATGAACTATGATTTGAATTTGCAATTTCAAGCCTTAAAGTTGGACTTGAAGCGATGTATAATTTGATAAATATTAATTAGATAAATATAATTTATTGTGTTTATAAGAATATCAAATATCATTACATAAAAGTTTGATTAATCACTCTCTTTAAGTTTCATATACCGATTTTTAAAAGAGAAATATTGATTAATTATAAAATAGAACTCAATATAATAAAAAATATATGTACTTCAATCTCCGCTAAAATGAAAAAGAAATTTTGTGTCATTTTAAAAAACTTAATAATTCAGTATTATTTGTTAAAATTAGGGGTGAGTATCGACCAGCCCAACCCGCTAGGTCGGTCCAACCCGTACAAACAAGTCAATCAGTGGGCTGACACGCTAAATGTTATTGTACGGGTTGGGGACGAATACGTATGGGTTGACGGGTTGAAGTGGGCAAATTTTGATTTTTTTAAAAAAAAATTTAAGGTTAAAATTGAATGTTTTTTAAATTTTGGGTTTAAGATTTTCAACCCGTTGACGGGTTGGATCGTACTTTCAATCCGTCGGGTCAATCTGTTGACGAATCAAGAAAAATTATAAACCCGTTTGGACCGGACTCGTGCCCACCCCTACTTAAAATAATTTGGTCTCACACGTTACTTTTGTAATAAACACATTCAAAAATCAATAAAATAAAATAAAAATAAAAAATAAAAATCTCAGGCTCGCCGGTTCGGGTAAGAACTCATAATTGCAAATCAATCCCAGGGTTTTAAACAATCACATTTCCACCTAATAATAAATATTACGTCACCTTTTGTCTTACTTACTATATTTGGGATTAAATTCAATATTATTTGAAGATCAGAGAAGAAAGTTGCAGAAGGGAAATGAATTTTCAAATTAATTTGGATGAAATTAATGTTGACATCTAGAGTGTTGGACACATAATACATGGACACTTAATAACGTCAAAAATGAGAACGGAGATATGATGATCCAAAAGTGTCTATTAGGACATATCAGTGCCACGTAGTATTTAAAAATAAAATTTTATAAAATATGAATAAAAACATTAATATATATGACGAAAGATCAATAGTATTGTATATATATTATAAATATATAAAATAATTAAAAATAAAATTATAAAATTAAAGTAATTTAAAAATATAATATATATTAAATATTGTCTAATCGCAATAATCTTAATTCACAAGGATCAATCTTTCCGTTGACTTGTTCTTTCTAGCACTTTGACTTTAGTCGTAATTACAATTGAATGGGTTGATAAGTTGTGTCAAATTTAACTTATTAACATGTTGACGGATCAATAAAGTTTTCTAGCTCGTAAGGGCATCCATTGGGCCGGTGTTGTAATGACTCGATTTCTCACTTATACGATATCGTCCACTTTACATTAAGGTTTAAGCTAACTCCAATGACTCCAACATAATTCTCACGGATTTATTTTTTTCAAACAATAAAATTATCATAGGGTCACTCATCCTGGTTCTACCCCATGGAAAGCACATTAACTTTCCGATTTCGTTGAGATCATTAACAATTTGTTAGAGAAAAGATCATGTGAAATGTTAGACGAATAACTTTTTAATCATTCATCGTCTGTAGTCAATATTGGAATTCATCTATGTTCCTTACCACACCGAGGGATCTTAGACGATGCCCCTATACGCAAACAAAAATCAACGGTCATGATCCTATCTTCATTAATCTCTATTCAGAAAAAAATTAGGGTTTCGATTAAATTAATGTTGACAAGTTGTCAATCACAATATTGAATCACTTGTGGATTGTTTTTTGGGTTTTGGCATTTGGGGTTTCCTTTTTGTGGATATCATTTAAATTTGTTGAGAATAGTAATTAATTTGTCTAAGTATATTTTTTATCTCTTATATATGGTAGCCGTCCACACACATAAATATGAATTGACTCGGTTGTATAAATTTAACATTGTAATGGAGTCCGATTGGGAAAATTTGAAGTGACCTTACCAAGGGTTAATTCAACTTAATGAATGAATAGTTCGATCATACAACGATATGAGTTGTCAAGTCCAACTTGTCACGTAGTTAGATTTCATGATCGATGTCTATTTAAATATGTAAAATGGTCTCATATAGGAAGTGAGATAATTTTTAATGAAACATTTAATCCACAAAATTTAAGGTTTGAAATATTTGACATTCCTATTTTACAAAATTTGATAAATCGAATTCCTAATGTAGAAAAATCGGTCACTAAAATTTTATTTTGATTAAGCATTACATTTAGAAATATTTAAAACTTTTGTGACCATTAGCCAAACTAAAATTTGGTGATTAATTTTTCTAAAACTTATAAAGTATGATGATCATTTTTATTATTTTATTCTTAATACTTTTGGGATCCTAATTAACACATCATACAATTTTAAGAATCAAAATTATCAAAACCATAAAAATATATGAATCAAATTAAGATATTATCTAATATATTATAATTTTAAATAGTAGAAATAATCATATTTTATATATTTATTAAACCGTACAAATTGGAGGTAAGCTTGTAGGTTTTAGGGTTTAATCCAAAATTTTGTAATTTTAAAGAAGTGTTTATGGTCCCACCCACGGTTTTAAAGATTGGTCGAACCGGTAGATCGGAAATACCTTCTATTAATCGGATTTATAGAAAAATTAATTATAATGTAAATAAACAAAAATAATATATATTTCTTTAACATGAACTCTAAATAAAATTTTAAATTGTATAGTTAAATTAAAAAAGTTTAATACAAACAAAAGTTTATACTTGATTTTTGGAATTCAAGAGCTATACTTTTAGATATCGAAAGTTCGAGTTCAACGATTAAATAACAATTTGGAATAAAATAAGAAAAATTTCATCTAACGATCTTTATAATTAAACTATTTATAAAAAAAGGGAGAGTAGAGCAGAGGCTAAAAATATTACTTTTGAGTTTAATTTTAATTCTAATTTTCAATGCAAACTGGTTTTGTAATCGGTTTTTGGGTGAAAAACCGGTTCGACCTAGTTTTTAGGAAAGCAAAACCGATTTTTAAAATAACATGTTAACCGATTTGAGTCGCATCGAGAGGGAGAAGGATTCTCGATTGAACCGGTTCAATAGTTTTTTAAACCCATGGTCACATCTGTACGCAAGAAAAATATTAAACTGTGGAAAAAATATTATTTATTAACAATACTTTTGTCTTCAAAAGGGTCAAATATAAAAGCGTGGGTGTAATTATTTATTCCCCTAATTCGCACGTTTTAAAAACGTATTAATAAATGCCCACTAGATCCGACCTAGGTTTTAAAATCGTTCAGCTAGCTCTGGTCCAACCGAGTTCGGTCGTGGACCGGTCAAAACACGGTTCCGTTCATTCTAAAGTATTTTATATCTTTTTAATTTCAATTTATCGAGCTGTTCATATCTTTCTTTTCGTGTATTCATGGTAGGAATTCTTTTTCTTCAATCTCAAAGCCATTGACTATCACTACAGCGCACAGCAAGCAAATGATTGGGGATTCAGTGGTGTAATGTTACGAGGTTCAAGGGTATGTTAGGATTTGCGAAGAACAACACATTACTCAGATATGGTTACGACTCAAGTAAAATTCCAAATGAATTACGATTATGCAGATTTCCTTTTCTAGCGTTAATACATTCTTAAATCATTGCATTAATTATTCTGGAACTTCTCTTGGAGAGTGTTTATTTTCAACTTTAATTATTTATTTAGTTTTTGTCATCTATTCTGTTAATGTGACAATTGTTGTTGTTATCTATTTTATTCTGGAAGTTGTTATGATACATACATTGTTAATTCATCTTATTTATGATCTTAATTTTAAAAAACAAGTTTAGACCACCGGCCGGTTCAATCGACGGTCAGACCGGTTTGATCTGAACCGGCAATAGAACGGTTCACACAAATTTCCGATTTTAAAACCTAGGATCCAACGGCTGGTAGTGGGAAGCTGGCGATTTACGACCGTCCTAAAGCTAGTTATTGGTGTAGTTAATATCAATGTTTTCATATCGGTCTGGAATTACATACCGGTCCGAACCGGTATGAGTGCTACGACCGGTATACTGGTCGGTACCAAATTTTATTTTATTTTATATTTTTAAAAATTAATATTTAATTAGTTTTTTAGAATCAGATTCGAAAAATCCGAAAATCGACTCTAATACCCATTTTCGGGCAGTAGAAAAAAAAATATCAGTACCGAACGAAATTTGACGTACCGAACGATATACCAACCGTATACTAACGGTATATCGTCGATATGAAAACAATTATTAATGTTAATATTTATTTCGGGATACAATATTTGACTATCCAGAGTCTAGACACCTGTCCCCCTCGTTTTTAAAAGAAAATTATAATATTTTATTATAATTAAAAATGGTTAATTTAATAAGTTATTAATTAAAATTGTGTCGGTAAAAAGAGGACTTCTTCAACGACAGCCGCCGTGGCGTAATCTTGGGCGTGATTCAATGTTCATCGGACGACCAGGATATCCTAATTTTAGACACGTAAAAATGACAATAGCATGTGATTTCATTTCATTGTCCTTTCTTGTGTTAAGGCGGCTAATGAGTAATGAGCGTTAATTAATAACGTAATTAAAGTTTTAAATTTGGGCCCGCTAGCCATATCACGTGACCTACTTGCACACTGCACCAATGAAGTTAAATCGGTCGGTACTATTCGTACCAGTAATGACCGATACGAGCGATTTTTCATATATATTGATGGTATATCGATGATATATAGGAATATCGATGTACCGACTATAACCGATATTTATCGGTATGATCGATATACAAGACGGTATATCACCAGTATGACTATCATGCACTGCACACTGCAAAGTAGGTTTATCTATTTTAATATATTTAGTTTTATTAAAAATATAAATTGAATTTCAATGAATAACAATTATATGATAATTCTCGAATTTTGTAGGGTATAAATAAGACTTAGAAAAAATATTTTTTTCATAGTTTCAAGTTCAGTAAGTTATTTAATTCTATTCAACTTGTAATTATTTTCTTGATTTGAACTAATATTTTAAATTTGTTATGTTATCTTATTTGTATTATTCTATTAATAATTAAAGTATAGTTTATTATGAGTTTGTTTGGAACTCCAATGAAAAGTGCGGTGAGATGTTGATGAGAACTCTAGGACCGGGTATCCCATAATGGGTGAGGCCTGATAACTGTTGGGCCAGTTTAAATAATCAAAACGAATTCTCACAGCCCAATTACACCTTTAAGAAGACCGGCCCGATGTTTAACACGGAGGACCGAAGATAACCTTGGTAAAAATAAACGTTATCTGCCAGTTGGCTCCGTGGTTCGGTCCTAACGGTTACAAAACGGTTACAGGCTCACGTGTTCCACGCTTCGGGCCCTGTCACGTTTATCAAGCCTCGGGCCCGATCACGCAGACCACGCATCGGTCCCAGCCTCGTTTTACATCCTGCGATAACAACCTCTAACAAACCTGTCAGAGGCGGTTACAGGACGTGGATTACACTCGCCGGCAACTCTATAAATACAGGGCAAGACGAAGGAAAAGACAGGACCCTTTGGATGCAGAAGAACAGGCTGTTACGCTGCCGAGATTCTTACTGCTTTCTATACTCAGTCATTTTCATTAGCCTNGACCGGTATACCGGTCGGTACCAAATTTTATTTTATTTTATATTTTAAAAAATTAATATTTAATTAGTTTTTTAGAATCAGATCCGAAAAAACCCGAAAATCGACCCTAATACCCGTTTTCGGGCAGTACGAAAAAAAATATCAGTATCGAGCGAAATTTAACGTATCGAACGATATATCAACCGTATACTAACGGTATATCGTCTGATATGAAAACAATGATTAATATTAATATTTATTTCGGGATACAATATTTGACTATCCAGAGTCTAGACACCTGTCCCCCTCGTTTTTAAAAGAAAATTATAATATTTTATTATAATTAAAAATGGTTAATTTAATAAGTTATTAATTAAAATTGTGTCGGTAAAAAGAGGACTTCTTCAACGACAGCCGCCGTGGCGTAATCTTGGGCGTGATTCAATGTTCATCGGACGACCAGGATATCCTAATTTTAGACACGTAAAAAAGACAATAGCATGTGATTTCATTTCATTGTCCTTTCTTGTGGTAAGGCGGCTAATGAGTAATGAGCGTTAATTAATAACGTAATTAAAGTTTTAAATTTGGGCCCGCTGGCCATATCACGTGACCTACTTGCACAATGCACACTTGGTTTATCTATTTTAATATATTTAGTTTTATTAAAAATATAAATTGAATTCTCAATGAATAACAATTATATGATAATTTTCGAATTTTGTAGGGTATAAATAAGACTTCAGAATTTTTTTTTTTTTCATAGTTTCAAATTCAGTAAGTTATTTAATTCTATTTAACTTGTAATTATTTTCTTGATTTATACTAATATTTTAAATTTGTTATGTTATCTTATTTGTATTATTCTATTAATAAAGTATAGTTTATTATGAGTTTGTTTGGAACTCCGATGAAAAGTGCGGTGAAGTGCGATACGATCTCAAAATTGTGATTTTTGTATGGTACGCAAAACATAAGCTTAATTACGATGTGATAATCGTTAAAAAATCACGATTTCACCGCAGCTGTTAAAACCAGCTGTGTCCTTATCGTGATTTTGGAAAAGATAAATTTATCCTTACTTTTAATAATTATAATATTATAATATTTATTATTATTTATATATGAGGGTATATTATAATTTTTACATAAATCACGATCATAATATTACAATTTTACTAAACATATTTAAAAATTCATGATTATGATATCGTACCACATCTTACCACACCTCACCCGCAATTTTGAAAAGCTAAACCAAACAAATCATATATCTTATTAATAATTGTAACAATATTTTTTTACGAATCATTAAAAAATCTATCAAGATTCCTCAAACATTTTNATCGCTCTCCACATTTTTTATAAATTAGAACCGAGTTCGTTGATTGAACGAACCGGACGACTGTTGGTACCCCCTAAAAAGGGACCATAACAGATGCGATATGATCTCAAGATCGTGATATTTGTATGATACGCAAAACATAAACTTAATTACGATGTGATAATCGTTAAAAAATCACGATTTCAGTACAACTGTTAAAACTAGCTGTGGCTTTATCGTGATTTTGGAAAGATAAATTTATCCTTACTTTTAATAATTATAATATTATAATATTTATTATTATTTATATATGAGAGTATATTATAATTTTTACATAAATCACGATCATAATATTACAATTTTACTAAACATATTTAAAAATTCATGATTATGATATCGTACCACATCTTACCACACCTCACCCGCAATTTTGAAAAGCTAAACCAAACAAATCATATATCTTATTAATAATTGTAACAATATTTTTTTACGAATCATTAAAAAATCTATCAAGATTCCTCAAACATATTTTGAATCGTGAATTATGTCATATTACGAATCGTATCATATATTGTGCTAATAACTTGTACAACTTGTAAGGTTGAAAACATTTATGTAATTTTCTCCTATCATTATTTTAAAGAACATTTAAACTTAAAATACAATCGCAAATAATAAGAAATGTTCAATATATTATTATTTATTGTATAATTAAATGATAATTAAGAGAAAAAGTAATTCACAAATTTCAATTATCTTAGGAATTTTCAGGGCTAGGGTACTCATTCAAATCGGGTTTCTGTAGACTCCGAGATGCGATTCCGCTGCCGGAGGAGTAAAGCGCGTCGACCATAGCGCCAACTTCGGTTGCTCTCTTGCGTATCGACGCGGCGGACAAATCGTTGAGATGTTGTTCATCGCCGTCGTTTAAAATAAACTCCGGGAAATTGAGTGGCGCGTTAGGGCCACGGAGATAGAATAAGGCGGTGTCGTAAGCGCGAGCGGCGGCGACGGGAGATGTGTAAGAACCAAGCCAAATTCTGGTACGTTTATTGGGTTCTCTAATCTCGGCAACCCATTTACCCCACTTTCTCATACGAATTCCTCTGTAGGGTTTATCAGGCTGGTTTTCTCCCCGTTTTCTTTTGGAAATCTCGGAGCTCGAGGAAGAAGAAGTACAGCAAGCGGTTTCCATGGCTGGGTTTGTTTATGGGGTGAGATTTCAGGGCTTTGTTGAAATGGAGAAGGAAGCGGCGGCCGCCGCAGAGAGAAAAAGAAGAAGAAAACGAAGCTCGCTTGTCATGCTACCGAAATGCGGGGCGTACTTCTATAATAAGCGCGGCGCATTATATAGGCCAAATTCGTACTAACGGGTCAATAAGTGGGCCAATTCGTAAGAATAAGTATAACGGCCAATTTGGCTAAATGACCTTCTATCCAATTTTATCTTTGTTGAATAAGCGGTTTGAAAAAGCTTTTGTTAAATGAATAAAATTGATTGAATAGCTTATGTTTAATAAAAATAAATAAATATATATATTTATTAATTAAATATATTTAATAAATTAAATTATAATATAATAAACAATATTTTTATATTGTTTCGAAATTTCGTAACGATTCAAAATTTTGTGCTGGTTCGGATCGGTATAAAATATTAAAAGTTGGAAGATTTCGTTTGACAATCTTCCAACTCCTGTTCTCTCCCAAAACTTAAGGTAACCATCCATAGAACCTCGTAGGACTAGATATCCAATTTTTTCTGACATGGACATCGAAGTATTTCGGGGCAAATTTTCAATCCATGCCCATTATCTCATCTAAAGGGGGAAGGAAGACGTTACATGCTTCTTTCCCGCCGAGATGAATGTTCCGGCTAACTTCATATCCGTTAGCTATGCTTCCCTAAGGTCCTGTCTGCGTTTTCCCCTTCATCCTTTTGTCGCAGCCGTACTCCGGGAGATCCACTGCCCAACCTTTGCTCTTTTACCGGGCAGTTATGTCTATATAATCGCCTTCATTTTATACTGCTATAAGCAATGGGTGGAACCAACCCTTAAACATTTTTTCAACCTGTTCCTGGTGGGATCCCGCAAGGGAATGAGGTTGTTAGGGGGTAGCAGGTTGTATTATCTAGCGATCCGAACGAAGAATTGTATTATCGTTGGCAATGAAGATTCCCTTCATGAATGAGAATCTTGCTATGTCTGGATAGACATCCCGAGGGAGGACCTGTTGAAGGTTACCATCTTGACCTCCCATCCCGACATCGGGAAGTTGGACCGAAACTGGTTCAATCCATCATGTCAGGATATTGTCAACACATTGACAATACTTCCTCATCCCGAAAGGCGTCTGAAACGAATAGACATACTTCGGGAGAAAAAGCTGCTAGAGATCGGGGTAGCAGGTAGAACTGGCGTCCCTGCCCTGAAGGGCATCCTCTCTAGCTCCGACTCGTCAGGGTCAGAAGAATCGGGTACGAATTTGGCTTCCTTTAGTTCATATCTTCTGATCTTTATTATTTTTCTTTTGCAGTTTCCACCGATACAATGTCTGGAAACCGACTCGCCGCGGTGGCCGCTGCTGCAAAGGCCAAAAAGGACGCCGAGCTGCAAGCGTCCAAGCCAAAGCCCAACGCCGCTGCTAGGTCTTCACGATCCGCTGGGAGCTCCAGCAGCCAGAGGCCAGAGCCCCGATCGATGGATGAGGTGGACGAGGTGATTTCTAAAATAATTCGCTCGTTAGGCTTTTGCAGCAGCGACCACCGCTGCTGATTTTTAGGATTGGCGAGTTGATTTTTACGATCAAATTGTTATACTTATTCTTACCGTGCTTATTGACCCGTTAGTATGAATTTGACCTATATAACACACCGTGCTTATTATAGAATAAGTATAACAATTACCATCCAATTAGTGGGGTAGATAACACATATTGCTATTTGTAGTGCCGATGTTGATAGATATTTTAGAACTATATTGGACAGTTAAAAACTTTAAATATAATATTTAATTATTTTTTTAGGGTACAAACAAAAAACGTAGAATCTAATCTTAAAATACGTTATCGGATGATATCGAAAATATACCAGTATTTTCCTGTATAAAAACATTGATTCTAATAATATGAAATATTTGAAAATAAAAATTTAATAAAAAAAACATATTAAAAAATAATATCAATATGTGCGGTAAAAAGTCTGACAATAAGTCATGTTTTATAAAATGTATGACACCAAAAATTTCCATTATATTAGGTAGATATACCAAAAATTTGAAATACTGATACCTGTTAGAACAAATACCAAAATATGATAATGAATGGTTATAATGAATTTGTACAATTATAATATTTAATTAATTTTTTATTAATTTGTAACTTAAATTTAATCTCGATGTAAACCCGAACCTTGATTGAAACGTAACTCGAATTTATTCGTAATATATTTGTCAACCCGAACCTAGATTTAAATACGTAACCCGAACCTAGATTTATTCGTTTTCAACCCGAAATGAATCATTACCATTTCGAATCGAATTAAAACCCTAAAAAACAATTAAATTTTGCTCGTTTAATTCCTTTTAATTTCGAGAAGCTCGAAAAAGTCATTTAACACCACAAATAGGTTCATTTTTTTGTCATTCCAAACTGTAATGTTATTTTTTGGGGAATGACATTTAAGGTTTCCAAAGTTTCTATGATTTCGCAAATCTTTTCAATTTACGATGAAATCAAAGCTAGTCACAGTTTCTATGATTTCACAGTTTTTTGAAAGCAAAACTAATCATCGAACTTTGTTTTTTTGCAAAACTAATCCACATACTATTTTGGAGACTAATTTTACCACATGTGAACCAAATTTGTCAAATTTTAGAAACTGTAAATATTAATTTTGCAAAAACTATCAAATTATTAGACTACAAATGTCAAATAAAAGTTTGTGAACCAAATTTATCAAAATCACTAAATTTTGAATACCAAATACACTATTTTCTCGTTCTTATAAATATTAATTTTTCATATACTGAATTTTGGGAAATAACTAAAATATTAAATTCTGGTATAAAAATAAACAAAGAGACCGTGGGCCGAATACTGGGCTGGGCTTTGTGGACTAGATATACAATACAAAACACGCTATATCCGCCGTTCTGGTCCATTAACGGCGACGAGTTAGCTTAAGAGTTGCCGGAGTTCAGAACAAGCCCTTCATCGTCCATAAATTCAACATCTTTCACTTCTTGAATCATCTTCAACACCTGCCACATCGTCGGCCTCTGCTCCGGCGACGCCACTCTACACTCCACCGCAACTTCCAATAGCATCTCCAGCCGTCGATCGCCACCGCCGCCGTCGCCTCGAATTGACCTAATCCATCGGATCATATCGCCTGGGAATAAATTGGGATGTTGGGAAGACAGTTTTCCAGTGAGAAGCTCAATAAGAAGCACACCAAAAGAATAAACATCAGATTTGGAGTTGTGTTCTGAGTATCTTGGATTCATAGTTTCCGGTGCTTTGTAAGCGAGGGAATTCGCATCTTCGTCCGGCGACGGCGTTGCCAGCGCCGCCAGGCAGTAGTCGGTGAGGCAAGCCTCAAAGTCTGGGCCGAGGAGAACGTTTGAAGATTTGAGATTGCCGTGTACTAGCCTCCATGCTTGATGGATGTAACAAAGACCTGAAGCTGTATCTTCTGCGATTTTCAGACATGATGTCCAGTGAAGCGGCTTTGCTTTTGCTGATTTTGAACCTGTGAAGTAGAGCTTCAAATTATAGAATAATCAAAATTATTATAATGAAAGTGACTATATATGGATATAATGTATAAAGAAAAGATATCATACATTTAAAATTGCATATCATTTATTACTATTCATATTCTCTCTTATAAACTAATTCAGACTCCACGTTTAATTTCTAATGTGGAACAATTTTATTATTTCATTATTCTTCTCAAATCCAAACACCTAACAATAATAACTTGACAATTTAAATGGATTACCAACCACTCGATTTCATTAAACCGGATTAACCTCGATAAGATCATTCAAGATTTTTTGAATCCTACTATGATACCATGTTGAAATCGTAGAATCTGGCTGAAATTGTTTATACGAGGGAATGTATATCATAATAAAATATTCTAAAATCTTATATGGTGTGGTATTTTCCATCTTATACGTTATATTTGATCACACTCTCCACTTAAAATTGACCCGAACTCTGAAATTTAACATAGTACCGTAACGGTTTCGAAAAATCTTGAGTGATCTAGTCAGAGGTCAATCCGATTTAATGAAACTGATCATAATACTCCCCACGTAAATTGACTCGAGTTTAGAGCTTAAAAATGTAATTTGCTAGCCAAATGGAAGAAGAAGTACCGTGAATTAGAGAATACAGACTTCCATTTGGCTGATAATCGTAAACCAGAAGCTTCTCTTCTCTTGCTTGAAAATAAGCTCTGATCGGAACTAAATTAGTATGTCTCAGCCGGCCGACGTGATCCATATGTCCTTCAAAAGTTTCCGGTGCGGTGGAGGAAAGTCTTCCACTGTCTAATCTCTTAACTGTAACTATCAAACGGCTGTCGAGAACTGCTTTATATGTTGTACCCATTGTTCCCCGGCCGAGGAGCTCCGCGGAGGCTCTCATTAACTGATCTAGAGAATAAACCTTCGCTTCGCCGGCGCAAAATATCAGGTTCCCACTTTTGCCCACCATTCGAAGGCGTTGTTGCTTTCCTTCTTGAACCTTTTTAACTTTCTCTTCTAGCTCTTGACTCTCCGCCGCTATTCTCACCAACGCTTCTGCGTTTCCGGTGACGCTGGTCTCCATTGCCGGCTTAACTGTTAATGAATTAGAACTCTTCTTCTTTTTCACTACGAAGACGATAATCACAAGGCAAAGAAGAAAAACACATAAGCTTATAGAAAGACCGATAAACAAAGCCGCCGTTCTGCGGCGACGTTGTGAACTGAATCCAACGCCGTTGTTTAACTGTGTTGTTTGACTGAGCGCCGGAGACTGCGGCGGCGATGTGGGCTGGATAAAAAAAGGTTTAGTTGAATTACATTGTCGATTGATTATCGCCCCACAAAGACCGGAATTCAGTGAAAAGGATGAGGAACTGAAGCGAGATAAAGCAACAGTAATCGGAATTTCACCGGCGAGATCATTATGTGAAACATTGAAGATTACTAAACCCGACTGGTTAATCGCCGGAATTGACCCATTAAACCGGTTGAAATCAAGGCGGAGATACCTCAACCTGTTCAAATTTCCGATGGATTCCGGAATCCAACCGGAAAACATATTGTACGAAAGATCAAGGGTTTTAAGACGATGAAGAGTCGTAACAGAGGGAGGAATAAACCCAGAAAAATAATTTCTACTGAGAAACAGAACCTTCAAATTAACCAAACCGGAGAGATCAGGGATTGCTCCGGTGAGTGAATTGTTCCGGAGACTAAGAACCCTAATTTGGTAAAGGCGCGTTAATGTATCTGAAGCAAAAACCCCGCCCAGATTCAAATCCTCAATCACCAACTTAACCACCGCCGACTCAGAACACTCAACACCGTTCCATTTACAAAACGAAAAGCTAGTATTCTCAGAAAACCCTAATTCCCCCTGCAAATCCGCCGCCCATTTAAAATCAAGTAAAGCAGCCGCGTCGGAATGCAAAATCGAAGAAGAAACAACAAACCCAAAGCAGCAATAGCAAA
The DNA here is from genome assembly GCA_009725065.1 of Utricularia reniformis. Lineage (NCBI taxonomy): Eukaryota > Viridiplantae > Streptophyta > Magnoliopsida > Lamiales > Lentibulariaceae > Utricularia > Utricularia reniformis. Next base: position 366,391 of record RWGZ01000991.1, on the reverse strand, counting down.
GCAGCAATAACAAAGCAGTAACCCCAAACCCAAAACGCTTCATCTTCTTCTTCTTTACATTTACATTGACAAAATCAAAGGAACAACAGAGAAAAAGTAGTTTTCGAAGACGACGACAAGAGCATGATGAAAGTGTAAGAATGGAAAAAATTAACACTATACTCAGAAATCACGTGAAGAAAAGGGATGAAAGAACAGAGGTGGGGAAATCCAACGGAGCAGTCTTTTGTCACGATGATAGAAAAGGAAAAGGAACCCCGTCTATCATTAAAAGATTCACAGCTCTTACTGGTCCAACAATGGCAGAAGCGCTTACTCAGACAGCAAATTTCAGATATATTGTAATAATTTAAGAATTCCTCGACAAATTCAACAACCATTAAAACAGTGAGTAGGTGCCTTTATCATCAATCCAGACCAGTGAAAGAAGATGTAACGAACAAGGTCAAAATGCATTTAAACAAGTTAAACGAAGCGTCACTACGCAGCGGTGTAACTTCCGGCGAACACGAGAAATTAAGACACGGGCAATTGATGAATTCATTAATGGGCCAGGCTCATCTGACACACGAATCTCTTTTTGGCCCATTTCCAAATGTAGTTTAGGCCGTATTCTATTCAAAATCCAATTTTTTACTTCTTATTTATTTAAATAAACAAATGGATTTTGTAGATAAAAAATTTTGTTTTCATATTGATACCAGATGATATATGGTGATAAATTTACTTTTTTATATATTAAAAAAAATAATTAAATATTTATGTATAACCAAATCCAAAAAACCAGAAATATGATTATAAAACTCAATATCAGGCTATACCCGTCGATGTATTGACCGATATAAAAACATGGGATTACGCCTAATGTTGAATACATAGAAGCGGATTCAGCAAAATTTTGAAATGACATCGTAAAACCTTACTTAGCCCTGGGTACTCCAAACCGATCGATATTCTTGATAGAAATTGATCAGTAAGTAATCCATCGATTTGAGTAGTCATGTCTAATATATCAGGTGGTTAGACTTTTGGAGGTTGTGTTGAATATGAAGAAAGTGTCGCACATCGAAGTCTATATGTATTTGATTGGTTTATAAGGAAGAATGTCGATTCTAGTAAATGATTGTTCAAGTTTTTTATAGTGTGATATTCTCCTCTTATAAGTTATATTCAAGTACACTTCCTAAATAAAATTGACCCAACTCTATAAATTTAACTCTAATTTCATATACGTTTGTGGGAGAAGTTTCCATTGTAAGAGGAAATACAAGTAAATCTGTTGACACAAAGATATCCCCTGTTGTTTGTAACACATTTTTGTGCAGCCATTACTCTAATTGTGCTTCGAATGACATGATCAAAATGTTGAAAAGTACTGGTGTGATATAAATTTGAACTTTCTCGGTCAAATCCCAACACATTCAATTTGGCAAAAATGACATTTTTGGATCAGACATGGTTAAGTTTCTAGAGTCGGATCAATTTACGTGAAGAGTGTATTCGAATATAACGTATAAGAGGGAAGAGACCACACCGTAAAAGACTTGAACAAGTCATTTACTATGGTCTACATTCTCTTTTATAACTAATCCATCACACTTTTATTTTTCAATGTGGGACAAACATCAACTATTTTAACACACCCCTCACGTCCAACCACCTGATAAGTTAGACTTGACAATTCAAATCGATTAAACCATTTCATTAAACCGGACTAACCCCCGGTAAGGTCACTCAGAATTTTCCGAACCCGCTCCGATACCATGTTAAGTTTCTAGAGTCGTGTCAATTTACGTGAGGAGTTTGCTCAGATATAACGTATAAGATGGAGGATATCACACCACTTGAACAGATCTTTTAGTATGGTCCAATTTCTCTCTTATAAATTAATTCATCCCACTTTTATTCTCCAATGTGCAACAATTTGACTCATATTTCAAACATTTCGTAAGCCCCAGAAGAACTGAATTGCAAGAATCCCAACACATTCAAAGGACAAGTTCTAAAGCACAGTTTCAAAACTAGCGTTGGCTTCTCATTCCCTTAAAACTAAATCCCTTCACCAAAATAGGTTCTGCTAATAACACAGAAACTAATCAGAACCGATGATAGCCTTCTGCCCAGTTAAAACACCCTTAGAAATAACTTACGGTGATACTCCACCCTTACCTCTAACAGACAATCCATCAAACACTTAGTCGGCATGACCAAATTCAACTATGTTCACTCCCATAATTTAACGCCATACAAAATACAAAAATCGTCCACATTACAAACAAGAATGTCATACTTTTACATATATTGCAAATCATACTTACAGATACTCATTCTCCCTTATCTTCGAACGACGCCATTGAAGGAAATTTAACCTTCAATTTACAGTACTGATACTTATAGGGTTGATTATTGGGCTAATCTACGTCTATGGGCATTTCACAAGCCCATTATATATATGGGCTGATAAAAAAATCAATAGCCCATTAAATTATTCTTTAATAGGCCGATCCAAAAAATCGGAATAGCATAAATTTTTAAGAAAAATATATAAATTTTAAGTAATTTAATTTTTCCGTAGCTAATAATTTTCTTTGCCCATGATTGATACATAGACTACAAGTACACCTAGCAAAATTATACGAAAATTGACGGTCACCATTAAATCAAGTTTGATGTGTGGTATTTATGGCTTTTAAAATTTTAAATCGACGGCCCACGTTTTCCACAAAGATGCCCCATTTTTCAATGTGGCAGATCAATAAATTGATCAGGATATTAACAATTTAAAAATAAAATAAAATAAGAGTTCAATTTATATTTATTCCGGCGGCTAAATCATTTCACACTCTTCATTGCTCATAATATGAAATTTATAACATATATAATAATAATAATATTATTATTAATATTAATATATATAGTATAATAATATTAATAAATAGTTAATTTTGGGTCATTTTTTTATTTTTTACTTTAAAATGATATTATTAATAATTCATTGTTTCAAATTGTAAATTAATTTTTAAGTAATATATTACAATTTAAAAAGAACAAATATTTCAAAACTTGAAATGCAGATTTATTTATTATATTAATATTTCATTAATTATATCATATATAATAAATTTTAATATTTTTTTATTATTAATTTTTTATTAAAATACATAATCAATAATATGATATATTTTTTCCTAAGTATATTAAAGAAAAGTAAAAAGCAACGGGAATGCATCGAAATTAGAAAGGCTGCATGTGCTTCCTATACCGTCGATCAAGCAAGGAATATATAGAAATACCCTTTAAATATTGACTTCTTTTTTTTTATTTTTAAAAAGATATGGAAAATAAAAATAATATATTACAAAATGCAAATCATATATATTTTCACAACCCCATTCATAAATTAGCAATATATTCAATTTGATATTATTTTGCCTTTGTACAAAATGTCTATGTAATACTATAAATTGACACGACCCGATTTTACACGGGTCTAGGTTGTATTAATCGGGAATTGAGACATAATGCTTGGCTAATACTATGGTCATTCAGGATTTTCAAAACTCATTTTGATATAATGTTAAATTTACAGAATAGAATTAATTTTATGGGGAATGTACACAAATATAGCTTATAAATAGAGCATATACACTCTAAAAATGTTGAACAAGTCTTTGATATGGTCTACAATTATACTTATAAATCAATTCAAATTTTAATACACAACTCTCCAATCCATCCACCTAAAAAGTTGACATTGATAATTCACACCGGCGCATTATCAATCGATAAATTTCATTAAATCATACTAAACCCCGAAAAAGTCATTCAAAATTTTTAGAAATTGCTCTGATACCATGTTAAGTTCTAGAGTCAGGTTAATTTACGTGATGAGTATGCAAGGATATAATATATAAGAATAAAGAGGTCACACCGTAAAATATTTGAACAAATCATTTATTACGATCTGCAATCCGCAATCTCTTTTATAAATCAACCAAAACAATGATTTTATTATTTATATTACTATTTATATTTAATAATAAATAAATTTTTATTATGGATTTAAAAAATGTTATTGTGATGATGTTAAATATGATGATAACAACTTATCAATTGTATAATATCATTACTTTTCATACCTTTTCTAATTACTATTAATGCTTGTTATAAGAATTCAATTTAATTTTTTTTCGATCTGATTATATTAAAATAAAAACTACGATTTAGATCTATATGAAGAATTGAACACACTACGGATCCGCAATAGATCCATGTATCTAGAACCACGGATACGTCATTTGTAGGAATGCAAACGTATCGAGGCGGCTCGCAAATGATAATTTAGATGAGTTTGAATTCCAAATGAATCGAGAATCGAACATCTAAATTTCTAAAAACCGAGCCGAGCTCGGTTCGAATTCAAATTTCTAACGAACCGAACATCGAACCTCAAATTTCTAACAAATCGAGCCGAATCAGTTCGCGAGCCAATAATATTATAATATTTATATTATATTAATAATATAATATTAAATTTATTTTAAAATATATATTATTTTAATTAATTCGAACATTAAATTCGAACCCGAACCTCAATGGAACCAAACCTCGAACAATAGATTTTATGATTTTGTAACTCGAATCGAACCTTGAAAATTTGGAACCGAACCCAAACCTTAAAAAAAATTATAAAGTTCGGTTCGGTGGTGTTCGTTTACACTCCTAAGTGAACCCATGCACATACCTAGTAAATTGAAATCAACAGTCAGGATGCATAGTATGATACAAATTTTTATATAAAAATATTTTTATAAATATAATATGATTTATTTTCTAATCTGACACGAAAAAACCTATTTAACGACTTGAAAACTCGATACACGATGTTACCTCTAATTTAGGGCACCGGCCATTGATAGTTGGAAGTGACACTTTGAACAGGTCAACAAATGCTAAACGTCATCGCTTCCATGGACTTTTTAGACACTATTTAAATTTCTTAAATACTTAAATTTAGAATGTATCGATTTTGAAAGGTATTTAAACAAAATATTGATCAGTATTATTTTGAACGGATCGAGTCTGATATAACTTGTTTGATTTAGAAAAATAAGAGATACGAAGTTTGTAAAAATTTTTATTTATATTTTTCCAAATTAAAAAAAATATAAATTGACAATTAGTTAAAAAATTATATATCTTCTCTATGTTAATAATTTATTTTATTATTTCGATACATATTAAGTATACCTATGTTTGAATTCGTCCGTATACCGATGATTAGTGATTTTTAAAACATTATATTTACTTAGAAGAGCAAGCTCTTCTAACCTATTTTATATGATAACTAATTTATATTTAAAAATTATGTTAATCAATTATTAATTATATCAGTATTATATAAAATAAAACATTTAAATTATTACAATTGCGCGAAAATACCAATCAGTCTCCAAAGTTATGTGCGTGTGGCATAATTGGTCCCCAAAGTTGTAATTTGTGGCAAATTAGGTCCCCGGTTCAATCTCATGTATATCACTAAAACAATGTTTTTTACCGGTCTAAAATTTAATATCTATTCTGTTTTAGTACCAAATATATATTTTGTTATTATAAAAATAATTTTATACATTTTTATTTATATTATTTTAGGATCGAGATCCATTTCAAACCATACTTTTAAATTTTTGGTACATCGGATATTTTAGATTTATACGTTTTTATTGGTATTTAAAAAAATAAGGGCAAGTACGTCTTTAAAAATAACTTGGTTTTTAAGGAAAATAGAGACATGTAGGAAAATAACAATATTTTCTTATTTTTCTCAAACTATATAAATTATGAATAAAGTTTTATTAATATTAATTTTAATAATAATATAATAAGGCATTTACTTTTGACTGCTGGCCGCTGGGCATGAGCAATCAGAAAATAAGTCGCGTTCGAATATTATTGGTTGAAAAACGAAACAGTATGATTCGCCGCCGTGGCCCACCAATCACTGGTTTTCGACCACTGACAGCTGTATTCTCGTTTTCTAATTAATTTGTTATTTAAAACGATTAAATAATAAATTGAATATTTAATACCAATAAAATAAACAAATAAGTTATGATGTTTGGACTTTGGTTATATATTCCATCGTATTGGCTACCATATTCGTTATTATAAACTTTAAGAATATTAAAATTTATATCACCAATTTAAATAAATATAGTGTGATGGGAATCTATACGGCACCGACTCTTCAATTTTTCATATTTTCCCGTTTCGAGTTGAATCGGACTCTCGGACTCTTGACACTTGATACAAAACGACGTCGTTTAATTTCTTCCTTAATTTGATTTTATTATTCATCGAAAATATATCTTATGTGTTCACGGTTTTTTAATATTGTCGATCTACTTGTGAATTCTTCGTACAAGCGATGATTGATCAAAAAGTGGTTGTTTTTGAGGAGATGGTAGAATCGACGAATGCTATTCATTTTTTATAAGTTAAATTTTCTTATATAATGAATTGATAAATATTTGTAGTTTTAAACTTGACTTTATGCAATTTTCTACAAATTCTAACAATTATTTTTTATAATTTTGCTTTTAATTAATATTATTTTATTTTATAATACGAGCCGAGTCGAAAATTTGACTCTTATACTCTTGCAGAATCGTGTCGAGTCGAGTCTCACCGAGTCGATCGGACTAGTCGATGCCGCATAGATGGGAATAATAGTGCAAAAAGTTTGTGAATATACAATATTCAACTTGTTTGTATTAGTAATTGTTCAATAATATTATAATATGAACATTGTTCGAACAAAAAAATAAACCCGAATACATATTTGAACATACACGAATATGTGTCACAAATATTCGAATTTGAATATTTGTATACTATGTGTTCACGAACACGAACAAATAGATATGAACATGAACTCGAAAACAAAACGAATACTATCAATTGGATTTCCGAGGAACTCCTAGTATAAAAAGAGGAGAAACTCTTAATGACTAAAGAAGAACACGAATAAAATTTTAGAAATATCAAGAATATTCGAACAAGTTTTTCCTTTCTAATTATAATATGAACGAACACAAATAAATCAAATTCATCTCGCTTGTATCGAATAACCACTTTACCGGTCATCTCGATCGTAATGGTCAAGAATGGTACTGTACGAAAAAAATCAATTATAAAATATTTCACCATTACATATTGTAGAGACAATATCATAACCCTATTTGTACACCCACATTGTGTTTGCCTACTTACATTATGACATTAATTTACCACTTTATTTTGTATTCATAATTAATGTACTTACCCAAAATTTCATATACCAAACTATTTATATTATATTTTGTTGCATCCTATTAATGATGCATTAATGATTCGTTAATTGATAATATAACGGAATTATTTTAAGATTGTTTTGGACAATCAAACAAAAGCGTTTCAATATTTAGTGAGAAAATATCGTATTTAGTCTCAAAAGTTTATATACTATAAAAACCAAATAAAAGTTTGAGAACTAAATTTTCAGAAATAACCAAACTTTGGGGATCAAACACGTTATTTTCTTATTTATAAGTTATAAATTTTGGAATTATAGTATTTACATATTTTTAAGTAAACAATTAAATACAAATAATTATTACTTGATTATTAGTGTGTTTAGAAAAACGCAGTTATTAGTATATTAAACAGGAAAATGGCGGCAATGGTACTTGTTGATTTTGGCAAATTTGATCCTAAAATTATTTTTTGGAGTATACAGTCCCCAAACTTCAATTAATTCGCAATATTCATCCCTATAGTTTGTAAAATTTGGCAAATTCAATCCCTAAAGTTCATAATTAGTTTTCAAAGTTTAAAAAATGCAAAACAAGTCCTCATTATTTACGTTTGGTGGCAAAACTAGTCCCAAAATTTGGGAAATTTGACGAAATTGGTACCTAAATTATTTAACGACCGTTAGGGTTTACGTTTTTCAAAACGTTGAGGACCACCGTTGCAAAATTATTTAACAGCCGTAATTGCCATTTTTCGAAACGTTGAGAATCTCTAACACCGTTAGGGACCTTTTTTACCAGAACTGTGGAATTACAAAGATCAAATACGTCATTGTCAATTTTGAGGATTACTATTGTCAATTTTAATAAATAATGGAGACTAGTTTTGCCAAACCATACAAACGTTTGGGACTTGTTTTGCCATTCTAAAACTTTAGGGTTCAAAATTGCCAAATTTTCAAAACTATAGGAATTCAATTTGCCATAACCCCTAAACTATAGAGACCATATCTAAGCATCGCCCATATTAAACCATTATTAAATTTGTACAATAACAATTTTTTGTCCATTGAGTTTATTAACTTAATTTGTTACTTTTAAACTTTATTAATTTTAGAATTTATACACTTTTAAGGGTGAAATGTTAAATGTTAAATGCAAATAAGTATTACTTTATTCTTGATATATATAAAATATTAATAAAAGTTATAACTGTACTGAACTTTCGGAGTTGAAAGTATCAAATATACAATTATAAAAGTTGAATTACTGTAATTTATAAATTTTAAACTTTTTAAATGAATGTTTTCACAATTTGTAGTATTACCTTTAAAATTGTATTAAATTTAGGTTGAAGAAAACCCTTCATAATTATATAGGATAGGGTACTTTTAATGGTGTTGTTTGGAACCGCAGTGCACCCTGTGCAGTGAACATACCGTAGTTGTATTATATTTTAACCAAACATCATTAATAAATGCGTTCGTGTGACCACAGAAAACAACGGTAAATTTACAGTTGGTTTAACTCAACGACTACCAGAACTCACCTTACAAATGTCAATTTTATCATTGTAAATTATAATTTATTTTTTTAAAAAATAACTATATTAACTATTAATAATTATATTTTAAATTTTATAAGAATACAACTACGGTATTAACTATATTAACAATTTTACAAAAAATTGTTAATAATTTATAAATAAGAACTACGGTATTAACTTATTGATCACTAAGTTTTTATATTCTATTAATTACATATTTAAATTATAAAAATATATATATCAATTTAAAAATATAGTTTTTGACATAATGAATTTATCATAAATATAATATAAAATATAATTTTTAAGTTATACACAATTATTTAAAAATAAAAGCAAAAAATTCATTTTATCACATCACAATCATTGGACCGCTGTTTCAAAAACATTTTTTTTAAAATCACGATCAGTTCACCTCACAGCACAGGACATTCATCCAAACTCACCTCTATTTATAAACGTTGTTCCAAACGTGCCCAATATTCTATAGGAAAGAACTTAATTTGACCCTTTGTTTTCGTTCATATTATATTTCGAACATAAAAACTTATTCAAAATTCTTCATATTTCTAAAATTCTGTTTCACGATTGTCCGTGTCCATGTTCACTTTCCTCCTTGTTGTTTTCGTTCGTGTTCGTGTTCGTATTCATGTTCATTTGTATTTTGATCTATTTATTTTTATTAGAGTTTGTGTTCGGAACCATTCGTCATTGTTAGTGCATAAATAATTAAGAAAATACTTAAATTCGAATGTTCTCGAATATTCCATATTCGTTCATGTTTTCACTCGAACTCATTTAGGTGTTCGAATAATAATTATATTTTAAAATAAATAAACAAATACAAAAAGAAATGAGTCCAATAATATATGTTTACCAATTCTTTCCACTTTTTAATAACTATAGCATTGGACAAATAGAAATTTAAACCACTATTTTGACTTTCATGTATATTAGAATTATCAAGTTTACATATTTTTGTTAAAAGAGTTCGATTCGTTAATATTATCAATTATTTTTTAATTTAATAAATAAAATTTTAATTATATCAAAATCATATTTAAATATGAAAATTTGTAAATTACATATAAATTTTTTGGTTAAAATCTTAATTACAATATATAGTCAAATATGAATAGAAATATAAATTATAAAAATATATAGTATTTTTATCAACATAATCACAAGATATAATTAACAATAAATAAAATTATATGATTTTATATAATAATATTTAAAAAATTAAAACAATGAATATAGACAATAATCAATGTTTAAAATCGATACAAATGTTGAAATAGTTGGTAAAGATTATAATATATTTTAATGTTACTGATATACCGTTTTTTTAATTAATTTTTGTTATACCGTTGGTTTTTTAAATATTGACGAATTATATTTATTTAGATAAATAATAATAAATTTTAATTAAGGTAATTTTAAAATAAATAATAATAAATTTAAATATAAAAAATAAATGATATTCAAGAAAAATACGAGTGGAATTCGACTTATCTGCGGAAAAGTCCATTTGAATGGGATTGTTTGTAAATTGGAAGATAATTTACGGATATCTGTGGGTCCCACTTGTTGAATAATAATATTATATTTAATTTAATACATAAAAAATTACGCTCTCTCCAGTCTCCACTGGCCTCCACCTCAAAAATCAAAATAGTCTGTTGCTGCTGCTGTTCTTTGATTTCTCTTTCACTGTGAGGATGAATCAGATCTCTGCAACATTGATCTATTTCTATTTCTATTTCTATTTCTCTTTCATTTATCTCTATCTCCATCTTTGTTTTGACTAATGAGCGTCTTCGAGCTCTGTCTTATTCCAAGACGAAAATATGTTGTTTTCTCACCGTCAAGAATCCTTCTTTCCCGACTCTCTTCACTGCGAGGAATCGGAATCTTGGGGTAATGGAGAAGTGATTCAGAACACCACCGGAGAAGATGAAGGAAGAAAAGATAATAATGTGCCTTGTTTTTCTCAGTTTATTGAGCCAGATTCATGGGAAAATGATGATAACTTGAGCTCTATGCTTAAAAAGGAAATGGAAATCGATGTGTATTGTAGTTTCGAAGATGGGTATTTTCCGGCGAGGTCTGCGGCGGTGGAATGGATGCTTCAAGCTGTTGGGTGTTTTTCATTTAGTGCTCAAACTGCGTTTCTTGCTGTTAACTATTTGGATAGATTTCTCTTTCGTTTCAAAACCCAGAAAAAAACCCCATGGAAAATACATCTTGCTGCTGTAGCTTGTCTTTCTTTAGCTGCTAAACTTGAAGAAACTCAAGCTCCTTTGCTTTTAGATCTTCAAGTACGTTGAAAATTTTCATCTTTATGAAGCTTATGCGTTCTGTGATGCGCTATTCGAACTGGGTTTTTCTCTGTTTTTGCGTTGTTGTTCAGGTTGAATCGAAACACGTATTTGAAGCTAAAACAATACAGAGAATGGAGATTTTAGTTCTCTCTACGCTTCAATGGAAGATGAACTCTGTAACGTCGGTTTCATTTCTTCATTGTTTTTCAAAGAAGCTTGGATTTAATGGGTGTCTGATTAGAAGATGCGAATCGTTAATCTTTTCACTTATTTCTGGTAAATCTTTTAGCTATTTCACTTACAGAAACTGAAGGTTTTGCTTACAGTTTCTCTTACAGATTGCAGGTTCATGATATATTTGCCTTCTGCGCTTGCTACGGCAACAATACTGTATGTTTTGAAAAGTTTTGAGCCGTCAATCGCCGCCGTGTATCACGGCCAACTCGACGGAATCCATGGAATTAACAAGGAAAAAGTGGAAAATTGCTTCAATCTAATACAAGAAGCGGCGGCGGTAAAGTTTAATAATACCCACAAAAGAAAATTTAATGGGTCAATTTCAGAAAGCCCTACCGGAGTTGTGGACGTATGTTTCAGTTCCGACGACGAATCCTCGCCGGCGGCGGTGATGGTGAAGAAAATGAAGACGAGTGAATGAAAATTTTCAATTTTTTTTGTTATTTATTCACCCGATAACTGAGTTTCATTTCCAATAATCGAATTATAAAGAGATCAAGTTTGCGTTTCCATGTAAATCTTCCTTCCCAATGGGAGATGTTACAGAAACGGAGCGTCGTGCAATGATGTGAAATTGTATGTAAAATTTGGAGAAAATGGCAACGATGACCAAAATCTTTGATATAGTATAAAGACGATGTTTTTATAGTTTAAAAATTGCGTATGAAACATCTAAAGTTTACATGATGTGTGTAATTGACTCTCTAACATTTTAAATTTGTAAATATCATGCATTCAAAGATTAAAAATTGCATGGTTGACCTCTAAAGTTTCAAAATCGTTTATATTTGACCCTTACGTCTGATATTTTTTTGAATTTTTATACGAAATAAAATTACCATGAAATATAATAACAAAACATTGTAACGCAAATTAGTCTTTTAACAAACGGATGTTACATATTTCTCCTAGTCAATTCTGAACTCTTTAGTATGTTCGGAGGCTAAATATCAAATTATTAAACAAAATCGAACAATTTAAACATGTGGAAAGAACGAGGTCAATTGGGCAAAAACTCAAAAAAATACCGAACGTGAGGGTCGAATTTAAACGGTTTTGAAACTTTGGGGGCCAACCATACAATTTTTAAACTTTGAGGGTATAGTATTTACAAATTTAAAAAGTTGGAGGGTTAATCACACACATTATGTAAATTTTAGGTGTTTCGTACGTAATTTTGAAACTATAAAAAGATCTTCTTTATACTATATCAAATATGGGGCCATGGACAAACATCAATAGTAAAATTTGTCTGCTTTACGGAAGGGGTGATTGTGATTGGCGCTTTTTTATATTTATCATGATAAATATTTCAGTCTAATTTTAATATTATTTAATGATAAAATGTGTTCCATTTAGATAAATGATTTATTCCGAACTTAAATTAATAGTGCTATCTCTAATTGTAATTTTGTAATGCACCCAAAGTAAAAGTTAAGAAAAATTGGGTTGCATTGATTATTAACAAATCATGATTAAGAAATAACTAATTAGTTGAGTTTTTGAAATTTTTAACTTTTATTTTTATACATAATTGTTTTTTATATTTTTGTTAATTATTTATAATGATATTTTTATAGTATATATCATCTATTACGTATTAAATTTATAATTGTGATTTTTACTAAATGTGAACCATTTTAAAATTTTGATTAGTTTGTTATTGTATTTCTAAACAAAAATATCAATATGCCGATAAAAACTGAATAAATGACCTATTAAAACTAATCCACTAATTGAAACCGAATAAAATCACAGCTAGTTGGATCCGATTTTAGTTAAATAAAATCATAATTAAAAATCAATTAATCAAAATAGTTAAGCCCGATAGAAGTACGTGGGGTGTGAGAATTTGTGTTATAGAGTACAAGTTTGTTACCTTTAACATATTTAATTATGATACGTTAAAGATTCATTTATTAAGAAATACAATTATATTATGTTTACTAGTTTACCACAATTATATTATTTCACACAATTTCTATACATAATATATTTTTGTGTATACTTTTATGTAATATATGTCAAGGTTTTAAAATTCAACCCAATTAATTTGGTTTTTTGTCTGGCAATATTTTTGCGGTTTTTTCGCTCATTTAATGTTATTTAAAATATTGATTATTAGTTTAATGCGATTAGCGTTATCAGAACGCTAACTCATTTTATATAGCATGTTAAAATGTTCTCATAATGCTAAAATCTTCTCAGAACGTTTAAGCGGATTCAACCAAAAACTTTTATGAGAATAAGTGATTATGCAAATGGTGTAGAAAATTATGAGAATGAGTGAGGTATATATAGAAAAATTTTATTTAATTTGCGTTGTGAGACATATAATAAATAAATAATTAAACCTAAAAAATATATATACCAAAAATAAATTATACCTTAATTGATATTAACCAATGTCAAATAATTTAATAATATATTTAACAATAATTGAAATATATAACAAATAAATAAATAAAACAAAAAAAAACATTTCTACAAAAATTAATTATGTCTTAATTGAGATTAACAAATGTTAAATAATTTATGTTACACAATTCGTGGGGTTGACCGGGTGCACTTGCGCGAATCCTTATTGAGTGCATCATTATGAAACTTCAATTTCTAAACCCGAAACTTGAATATTACTCACATTCATTCACTTTAAGACGCAGCGTCACCTATGAAATATATATAAATATATATTTTAAAGATATATGTAATCAATATTAAATATTTTTTTTATTAGTGAAAAATAATCGAATTAAATAACGAATGTATTTCAAATGTTATTATGTTAAATACCCTTATCTTGAATAACTAATATTTAAAAAACAAATAGAATAACTTTGTGAGAGCGCTTTAGCATTCTAAGAAAATTTTAGAGTTCTGTGAATATTTTAGCGCTCTCGGAACACTAATCGTATTAAAATAATAACTAAACTTTTAAATAGCATCAAATTGACTATTTTGCCACGAGAAATTTTATAGTTTAACGAATAAACTATATTTGAGAACAACGATGTAGTGGTTTGCTAGATAAAATTCCAATTTACAATCAAGAAAGGTTATGAAGGCCTTTTGGGCTGGAAGATAATTTATTAAAAGGCTGCCGGCCCATTTTAAATTCACAAGGTGATTTTTTAAGGCCTTTTTTAATTGATTTTATCGTATAAATTATTTTTATAAATTTTATTATTCGGCAATTTGAATTATTTTACTTTTACATCCTTTTATCCTGACAACTTTGTCGGGGTAAAAACAAAAAAAGTTAAATTTAATGTGTCGACTACCGCTGGCTTTAGAAATTCGAATAGTTCAAGGACTTGATTGTAATTACAATTCTTTGTGGGGACCTTCCCTAGAAAGTGGAAACCTTCGTTAGAGCGAGTTCCCCAATTTTTCTTCCATGGCTTCCTTCTCTCAAAATCAGTTTCAGCAGTTTCATCAACAGCAGCCGCAGCGTTCTAAACCCTTCAGGTATCCTTGTCGGAGAATTTCTATTGCGATCCGTAGATTTATTTTTTTATTGCGCGGTATGATTCTTTGTTTCTATTCATTTCTTACGGTTGATTTTTATGGAAAAATTGGGTTGTCTTTTACAGTGATTTGTATAACAATAGTATGGAGGGTCAGATTCCGCAGCCGGTGGTCTACTTCAACACCCCTAATCTACTCGATAATCATCCTCCATATATTCCTCCTTGTATTTTCGCCATTCTTTGGATGATTCTCTTTATAATTTCTCATAATGCTTATTTGTTCAATTTTATTCATTTTCAGTTCAAGTAGCAGGGCTAGCGCCAGGCCCCGTCCGTGATGAAGATGGGCTTGATTTACAGTGGAATTTCGGGTTAGAATTGAAGAAGACAACACCAACGAAGCAATTTTTTCTAGAGAACAACAGCAACAATAACTCGCAGATATCTTCAGCAGAGTTGTTGCATCCTCGATCGGTTTCCACAGGGTTAGGCCTTTCGTTGGAAAATCCATTATTGACTTCTTCAGGTGATTCAACTGTTATTGGTCTGGGGTATGATACTATTGAGCAAGAATTACGCAGGCAAGATGCTGACATTGATAGATATATTAAGCTTCAGGTTTGTTCTTCAGTTCTTTGTTATATGTGAAGTTTTATACATATTTTGCTGCAGTATTTGATTCGTGTTTTGATTGTTGCATTGTCTGAATGACCCTTCCTATTAGCTAAAGATTGTGGTCGGGGTAAATTTATTGAAATTTTCATAGACTTGTAAGATTAAATCAGCCCGAGCTCAGCTTTTGAAACTTGTTTAGGTGATGTATATCGCTTCATCTTAGTCTATTATAGCCTTATGTTAATGAGCCCCTTTTGATCTTTATTCTAGATAAGGCGTAATTAGCTTTTGGCTTTTATTGGTTTTTCCATGCATCTTAAGCTTGTGCGATTAAGGAAGTACGTGTAAAAATGCCCATTTTTTTGTTGAAGCGAATGTTGTGATGCGTAAATGGACTTTACATGTGTTTATGTTATAATGTAGGCACTTGGATCTTTGCATAATTCTTAATGTGTTTATTAAATTACAGGGGGATCGTCTTCGACAAGCTATTCTCGAAAAGTTCCAAGCAACACAGCTCCAAACAATATCATATGTAGAAGAGAAAGTGATGCAAAAGCTACGTGAGAAAGAGGCAGAAGTGGAAGATATCAACAAAAAGAACATGGAACTCGAGCTGCGAGTCGATCGTCTCACAGTCGAAGCGAATGCATGGCAACAAAGAGCAAAATACATAGAGAATATGATCAATAGCCTGAAGCTGAATCTACAGCAAGTTTATGCTCAAGGTAGAGATACTAAAGAAGGATGCGGCGATAGCGAGGTTGAAGACACGGGATCTTGCTGCAATGGCCGATCAGTTGATCTCCACCTTCAGTTGAATCGGAATCCGATGGCTTGTAAGGTTTGTGGAGAGAAACAAGTTTGTATGCTTCTGTTTCCTTGTAAGCATCTTTGCTTATGTAAAGAGTGCGAAAGCAAGTTGAGCATTTGCCCGGTTTGCCAGTCCTGGAAATATACGGGCATGGAGGTTTATATGTGATTAGGAAGCTTCACTTATCTCTTATGTATCACATTTAAGTCATAACATTTATGCAACTCTTGACTTATACCTTATTGTGTCTTTTTTTTGCATTTGTAAATTGCATCGGTATACCGGTGACGGTAAGAGTGATGACATTCGGATCAAATCGGTTCGATAAGGTGAGGCTATTATTCTCTTAAATTTCTCACATTTTGTTCTTTTGAAGGCAAGTGAAGTATCTAATGAAGAATGTTCGGTCGGAGTTTCGATGCGTTGTCTTGTTCGCCAGTATGCAACTTCTCATATTTTGGGCTTTTCTTTGTGCATCTTTAAGCTTGTTCGTTATCTTTTCCACTGATGAAGCTCTCTTCTTTTCTAGTTTCATCTACATTGCAAGAACGAATGCAGTTGAACCGAATTGGATTAAGTAAAAAGGGAGTTCGGAAATACCTCGAGTTTCCTTATTGATGCTTCGGCTTTTGCTTTCTGCAGATTTTCCCAAGCAGTAATCTTTGCTTCCTCTCTTTGTACCCTGAAGTTGCAGTAAGTTAAAAACTAGTAGATATGGAGTTTGTGTACGTATACTTTACTTGGAAATGCTTGTTGATGCTCCGGCTGAAATTATCCAATTCTTTTTCGACCATCTCAACATTGTGACATGCTCGGTTTTAGTCATGTCCCTGATTTTGTTTCCGCAGGAATGAAGCTCTACAAGGGGAAGAATAGATGGTGTCGCAATTGAGAATGAGGAGATCCGGTCTGGAGATGAATCGGAACGCCTCTCTGGACTCATCTGAGTAGCCATATCCCGTCTCGAAACTCCTTTTCGAACATACAAACGGTAAAATGATCAGATAGCATACTAGACAAGTACGATACATACGAGAAACATTGTATATTATTATTACCTTCTTGTTCGGGCATCGATTGTCCGACAATTTCACTGCATCCATGAATACTGATTGACCTTGCCATGCAAGGATTTGATGCTATGATGACATTGTTACTATCTTGACTTACTCGGGAATGATTCGATGAACCATTTGCTGCGTAAATCGGCGAATCACCAGCATTTTTACTAAAACTCCCTCTTTCAAATGCAGGTGCTGCAGGGGGAAACATTTGATAGTAAGCCACTCCTGGAGACCCTAAAGGACCACTCTTCGACTTCGGCCTTCGTTGCGCTTGCTGTTGAAACGAAGCTCTTACGGAGCTTTCTCCCGACACAGGACTAAAAATCCATCTCTCAGCATCTTCCCATTTAGAAGGCAGAGTCTTCATATTACTGTAAGGCATCAAACCAGAATTCACATTTCTTCTATTCATGTTATTATGTAGAGGAATACGCTCAGAGCTCCATCCTTTTTGCATCACAGAGTTTGAATTCTGATAAGTTGGCGTTCCAGGACTTGGAAATGATCCGGTTCTTTGCGTTGTACCTGATTGTTTTCTCGTAAACCCGAATCTCGGGGACGAAGAGGTCACACTATTAGATGCTTGATGCTCAACAGATGCAAGATTTGGACACTCGGTTTTATTGGGTATAGCTTGGCATTGTAACCGTCTTTCTTGGCATTCTAACAAGAGAATTCCCAGCAATACAAATCAACAAATGTAATGGAAGAATCAACAGAGGAATTATTACCTTTCAGTGCTTGAGAGAATGAGTTTCTTGCAGAATCTATAGCAATAATTTCATCGTTCTTTGTCTCAGCTTCGCTGGCATCTACTTTTTCAATGAAAACTATCAGTTTTCATATTGAAACTGGAACTTTTAACATGTTGTGGATTTTCAAACAATAAGTCAAAATTGTACCTTTTCTGCTTAAGACAACACTTATCTTATTCGCAGATGTGGGCTTGCTTAGATCTGGACCACTATCTATCACTTCAGACAGTTCATCCCTAACCAGTTTCTGTTTCAATTTTCAAACAAACATGAACAAGAACACAGAAAGCATGTAAATAAAGGGAGGAAAAATTGCCTGTGAATCTGCGGAGGAGAAAGAATCAGGATCAGGTGGATCGGAAGCAAAAGAGCAGAGCTCCACACTAGCGGTAGTTGAAGAAAACATACTGGTGTTTGATTCAGCAGTGAAAATCACTGAATTAGGGCTAAAATCACGACCCGATCGCAAATTTTGAAAACCTAATTCCAGCATTGTTGATTGAAATTTCTGTACCAACGCGATCTGCTCGCTCTATAAGAAGAACTCTAGATCACTGCTGCAAAATTCACCTCATTTTACAGTAACAGTTAAAACACGTCATCGTCTTCCCCAAAACCACATACAGTATCTTATGAGATCAAGATCGTAATTGCGGGAGTTGATCTTGGGAACAGCATTTAATAATACCTACTGAGTTCTTCAGATGGGGAAATAAGAAATAAATTGGCTCTGACGAACAATGCTATGATTCGGTCGTCACTTATTCCAATTTCAACGAGTGACAGAGAAAGATAGGATAAAGCTGTAACTGAGTATACAGGCTGGAACCGTGTCTCTTCTGCTAAGGAACAAACTTAAAATAAATACACATACCAATAATTTGAACAACCAGAACTAAAACATGATCGCCGGCGATGAATTGCAGCGAAGGGGAACGACGGCAGTTAAAACAACAACCAGCAAGAATCTTGAATAGGGTTTTGAGTTTCTTCAAAAAATCCCCCACATTCTCTTCAGTTCTTAACTCAGAAAAAAACCTTCACTAAAATTCAATCTAGTTCACGATTTGAAAATTGATTGATTTAATTTTACTTTAAAAACTAAAATATGATTATTATTCTTATTATATATATGATTGTATTTTAATATTTTTATGAATTATAATCATAATTTAATAATTTTACTAAATGTATTTAAAATTTAACCAAACAAAATTGATATTAGCATTCAATAATAAAATAATGATTAGATATTTACATAGAATCCACCCACTAAAGCCCAATAAAATATATATTACTCAACCACAAAACTTGAAATTAAATTAAACTATAAATATTACAAATTCAAATCTATGTCGGGTTTGCATGATACATATTTAAATGGATCATATACTAGGTTCGTCATAACCGACTCAATACAACCGTCTCTAGTATAATTTGAGTTATATATTATTATTATTATTATTAAGTTTCAATTTCAATCCATTTTAGATGAAAGTTTATGATGGGTAAAAGTGGCAAACTAATCTATCTATATATAATCGCTATATATTTTTTAATAAATTAAAAATGGTTAAAGAATTCTAAAAAGACTCTTAATTATTTGCACAAAGAAATCGGCGTGTTTTGTACTTTTGTATTGATAATTTTGAATGAGGGCTATAATTGTAATTACCTTGATGATGAGTCTATACAACGGTTGTTTTTCAGAACGGACCAAAAGCTAGAGGAAAATGAGGTAACGATGGCGGAGCCCGGGGAAATATTGCCGGAGAGAAATGTTGACATGTCGGTACTCTACGATACGCTTCGTGAAACAAAGGCTTCATCGGAGGAAATTGTGGCGAAAATGCTGGCACTTAAAAAAGAATCGCAACCCAAGTCCCAACTTCGAGAACTTGTCGCGCAAGTTCTTCTCAATTTCATCAAACTCCGCCAGGTTTTTTGGTTAATTTTTCCGTTTATATCGTATTTTTGGTCCGTAGGTCACAATTTCTCACAGTCGTGTTCGTGTGACTTTTTCTTGTTAGGGTTTTTTGTTTGTTTGTAAAAATTGGGTATTAATTCACATTTTAGTCTTGATGCGATTACCGTGATGTTACGTGTGTCTAAATGCTCTTTGACAGGCGAATAGATCAATCTTGCTGGAAGAAGATAGGGTGAAAGCGGAAACAGAGCGCACGAAAGCTCCTGTAGATTTGATTACTTTGCAACTCCATAATTTAATGTATGAGAAGAATCACTATGTAAAAGCGATAAAGGCGTGCAAAGACTTTAAAACTAAGTATCCTGATATTGTACTTGTACCGGAAGAAGAGTTTTTGAGAGATGGCCCGGAGGATATCAAAAGCCCCACATTATCAGCTGATAGCTCACACGATTTGATGCTTAAAAGGCTCAACTATGAGCTATTTCAGGCATGCTTTTTCTGTTATCACATTTTTTTCCTAATTAATTATACAACATCTGCACCTGGTATTCTACTTTTTTTCTTTTAAAGAAAGTGTTTGAAATACTTATTATTTGTTTCAGCGCAAAGAACTGTGCAAACTGCGTGAGGAGTTGGAACAGCAAAAGAATTCCCTCCAAGACACGATAACAAATAGGAGAAAGTTTTTAACTAGTCTCCCTTCACACCTTAAAGCTCTAAAAAAATCATCCTTGCCTGTGCAGCAGCAATTTGGTTTCATGCACACCAAGAAACTGAAGCAGCACNTTCTAACAAGAGAATTCCCAGCAATACAAATCAACAAATGTAATGGAAGAATCAACAGAGGAGTTATTACCTTTCAGTGCTTGAGAGAATGAGTTTCTTGCAGAATCTATAGCAATAATTTCATCGTTCTTTGTCTCAGCTTCGCTGGCATCTACTTTTTCAATGAAAACTATCAGTTTTCATATTGAAACTGGAACTTTTAACATGTTGTGGATTTTCAAACAATAAGTCAAAATTGTACCTTTTCTGCTTAAGACAACACTTATCTTATTCGCAGATGTGGGCTTGCTTAGATCTGGACCACTATCTATCACTTCAGACAGTTCATCCCTAACCCGTTGTTTCTGTTTGAATTTTCAAACAAACAGCAATAACTAACTGGAACATGATTTGCGGAGGAACAAACATTAACAAGAACACAGAAAGCATGTAAATAAAGGGAGGAAAAATTGCCTGTGAATCTGCGGAGAAGAAAGAATCAGGATCAGGTGGATCGGAAGCAAAAGAGCAGCGCTCCACACTAGCGGTAGTTGAAGAAAACATACTGGTGTTTGATTCAGCAGTGAAAATCACTGAATTAGGGCTAAAATCACGACCCGATCGCAAATTTTGAAAACCTAATTCCAGCATTGTTGATTGAAATTTCTGTACGAACGCGATGTGCTCACTCTATAAGAAGAACTCTAGATCACTGCTGCAAAATTCACCTCATTTTACAGTAACAGTTAAAACACGTCATCGTCTTCCCCAAAACCACATACAGTATCTTATGAGATCAAGATCGTAATTGCGGGAGTTGATCTTGGGAACAGCATTTAATAATACCTACTGAGTTCTTCAGATGGGGAAATAAGAAATAAATTGGCTCTGACGAACAATGCTATGATTCGGTCGTCACTTATTCCAATTTCAACGAGTGACAGAGAAAGATAGGATAAAGCTGTAACTGAGTATACAGGCTGGAATCGTGTCTCTTCTGACCAGAAACAAACTTAAAATAAATACACATACTAATAATTTGAACAACCAGAACTAAAACATGATCGCCGGCGATGAATTGCAGCGGAGGGGAACGACGGCAGTTAAAACAACAACGAGCAAGAATCTTGAATAGGGATTTTGAGTTTCTTCAAAAACCCCACATTATTATATATGGGGTTTTTGAATTCCCATTAGTTTATCGCTAAATCACGATTTAATTACTTTAAATTAAAATATTATTATCCTTATTAATATATATGATTATATTTTAATATTTTATATGAAATATAATTATAATTTAGTAATTTTACTAAATATATTTAATTTTTAATCAAATTTGATATTATTATTTAATAATAAAATAATGATTTAGATATTTATACAATGGCCACCCACTAAAACCCAATAAATTATCAATCGGAAAAATGGCGACTTGGGTCCCCAAAGTTTGGATAATTTGGCAATTTTGGTCCCCAAAGTTTCAGTGGCAAAAACAGTCCCCAAAGTTTTGATGATTTGGCAATTTTGGTCCCCAAAGTTGTGTATTTTCGCAAAATATGTCCCCAAAGTTTGCGAATGTTGACAATTTTGGTCCCCAAATTAATTTTCGTCTGGGACCTAATTTGCCACAATTCGCAAACTTTGGGGACGTATTTTGCGAAAATACGCAACTTTGGGGACCGATTTTGCGTACATGAAACTTTGGGGGCTGGTTTTGCCAAAATTGGAAACTTTGGGGATCAAAATTACCAAATTATCCAAACTTTGGGGACCAAAACTGCTTTCCGCCCATTATCAATCACATCCTTTCCTTCCAAAACTTTATTATCTCATCCACATCAGCTTTCTCTCTATACACATCATCATTCTTTATTTTATAAATAACTTTCATTTCATCTCTACAACAATGTCCATATACTTATAATTTTTAAGTTTTATTTTTTTACACATCGGACACCTTATAATCATAATATTATCGATTAAATCATTATATAAATATATTATAAATTTTTTGTATTTTATAATTATTTTAATTTTTTTTAATAAAAATAGAGGAAAGAGAATGTCACACCCTCATTAGTACTAAAAAATTGCCAAATACTCAACCCAAAACTTGAAATTAAATTAAACTCAAAATACGACATATTTGAATTGATTTGGTTCAGGTTTGCATCATAGTTTGTTGATATCACAGTTCATACAATAACCGAAAACATAAGATTTTCATGATTTGTTTAAAAATCAAACTCGGTGAATACTCAATGGATCTACACTAATATTCTTAATCGAATCTAGGCCGGGATTGTATACTACAAATTTAAATGGATTAGATGGTAGGTTCGACCATAACCGAGCCAACACAACCTGACTCATGCTCGTCTCTAGTATCAGTAGAGTTATATGTTATTATTATTATTATTATTATTATTAAGTTTCAAATTCAATCCATTTTAGATGAAAATTTATGATGGGCAAAAATGACAAACTAATCTATATATAATCCCTGTATACTTTATAATAAATTAAAAATGGTTAAAGAATTCTCAAAAGATTCTTAATTAATTGCACAACGAAATGTTTTTAAATTGGTATTTTTGAATGAGGGCTATAATTGTAATTAGTTTGATGATGATTCTATACAACGGTTGTTTTTCGGAATGGACCAAAAGCCAGAGGAAAATGGAGGTAACGATGGCGGAGCCCGGGGAAATATTACCGGAGCGAAATGTTGACATGTCGGCACTCTACGATATGCTTCGTGAAACAAAGGCTTCGTCGGAGGAAATTGTGGTGAAAATGCTGGCAATTAAAAAAGAAGCGCAACCCAAGTCCCAACTTCGAGAACTTGTTGCGCAAGTTCTTCTCAATTTCATCAAACTCCGTCAGGTTTTTTGGTTAATGTTTCCATTTATATCGCATTTTTGGTTCGTAGGTCACAATTTCTCACAGTCGTGTTGGTACTACTTTTTTTGTTAGGGTTTTTTTGTAAAAATTGGGTATTAATTCTCATTTTAGTCTTGATGCGATTACCGGGATGTTATGTGTTTCTAAATGCTCTTAAACAGGCGAATAGATCCATCTTGCTGGAAGAAGATAGGGTGAAAGCTGAAACAGAGCGCACGAAAGCACCTGTAGATTTGATTACTTTGCAACTTCATAATTTAATGTATGAGAAGAATCACTATGTTAAAGCGATAAAGGCGTGCAAAGACTTTAAAACTAAGTATCCTGATATTGTACTTGTACCGGAAGAAGAGTTTTTGAGAGATGGCCCGGAGGATATCAAAAGCCCCACATTATCAGCTGATATCTCACACGATTTGATGCTTAAAAGGCTCAACTATGAGCTATTTCAGGCATGCCTTTTCTGTTATTGCACATTTTTTTCTTATCTAATTAAATTCTACACCATTTACACCTGGTATTCTACTTTTTTTCTTTTAAAGAAAGTGGTTGAAATACTTATTATTTGTTTCAGCGCAAAGAACTGTGCAAACTGCGTGAGGAGTTGGAACAGCAAAAGAATTCCCTCCAAGACACGATAACAAATAGGAGAAAGTTTTTAACTAGTCTCCCTTCACACCTTAAAGCTCTAAAAAAATCATCCTTGCCTGTGCAGCAGCAATTTGGTTTCATGCACACCAAGAAACTGAAGCAGCACCAATTAGCAGAGTTGCTTCCTCCTCCTCTATATATAATCTACACTCAACTACTTGCCCAAAAAGAAGCATTTGGAGAAAACATTGAGCTGGAGATAGTGGGAAGTTTAAAGGATGCACAGGCTTTTGCCCGACAATTAGCTAACAAGGATTCTGGTAACTGAGTTTTTTTCTTGATAATGCTTTTGATGGTTAGGTGTTCAGTTTCATATCTCATTTCTCTATTTTGGTATGATGCATCCTTCCTTGATCCATCTGCATAAATAATTATTGTTCTCATAAGATAATTACTCACACATGTTGGATAATTTCTCACTTCTATTTTTTTAAATGTAAAGCACTATCCACACAGTTAGATATCTCCAAGTTGGAGGAAGATGCAGTAGATGAGGAAGATGATGAACAAAGGAGGAGAAAGAGGCCTAAAAAGATACCAAGCAAGGCGAAACTTGACCAGTCTGGGATGTATCAAGGTCATCCACTTAAAGTTATTCTTGAAATAAATGATGACCGGGCTGGAGATGAGGATGCAAGAAAACTCATAACTCTGAAGTTTGAGTTCCTGCTCAAGTTAAACATCGTCTGTGTAGAAGTCGATGGTTCTAGTGGGGCTTCGCATAATGATACTTTGTGCAATTTATTTCCTGATGACACTGGCCTTGAACTCCCTCAGCAGGTTTTTTTTTTATTTTCTCAGGTTTTGCTAAGATAATGAGTGTAATGTTTGTTCTCAAAAAGGCTTGTCCTTTTCTGTACAGTCAGTGAAGCTCTGTGTTGGAGATTCTATCTTGTTTGATGAAACAAGAACTTCACGCCCATATAAGTGGGCTCAGCATTTGGCAGGAATTGATTTTTTGCCAGAAGTGTCACCGTTGGTCTCAAACTCCCTAGAACCAAATGGCGCAACTACCAAACAGCAGTCCATTTTATCTGGTCTCTCATTGTATCGTCAGCAAAACAGGGTTCACACTGTTTTACAAAGGATCCGTTCCCGAAAGAGGGCTCAAATGGCTCTTGAGTAAGTCACTCCTGAATTTTAATGTATTTTTTCAGATAAAAATATATTTTGTAGAAGATAAATGCAAAGTACAAAGTAAATCAGATTAATCATTGCTTTACAGGCAGATACTTGATATGCTAAGGAAGCTTAACTGGCCACGTTTGATCTCTGAGGGTGTTCCATGGGCTTCCCATAGACCAATTTGTAGCTTTCATGGCTGGTATGCTGTCTCAACTGGAAATAGTGATAAATATTTAGTACATGCTAACATGGAGCAAGGTAAAGATCGTCGAAGCTCTGGTGTTAAAGCTGTTGCATCAATGGATGAGATAGAGAGCGTGAAAGAGGATGGGGAGCTTCCGTCTTTAGCCGCTAGTGTTAATGATGCTGCTGCAATCTTGCCTTCAATAGAATCTGACTTTGAGCAGTCAAGAGGTGTCAATTTGATCTCAAAAAGCATTATATCTCCCATCGGCATGGGAAAATCAACAAGCTTTAAAAAAGTGGAGGAAGATGTTGAATTAATGCAGCTATCTGACAGTGAATTGGATGAGCCAGTGCATGCGGAGGAATCCTCTGAAATTACACCACATTTGGGAAATCTAGCAACAAGTTCTATTTTGTGGGCTGATTTTGGGATCCATGAATATATGCTTGTGCTTACACAAAAGTCGGCTAATGATGAAAGGACCATGAAATTAGAAGCCAAGGTTAGACTAATTATTTCTTTTGCTACCTTGTATCTAACTAAGGTGAGTTCTTATTATTTTTTCAGATTAAGTTGACACCAGAATATCCCCTTCGCCCGCCTCATTTTAGCCTGAAGTTGTACAGTTCCTTACGAGGAGATAATCTTTTTCATTTGATTGACTCCGAGTTTTTCAGTGAGCTTCGGGCAATTGAGTCAGAAGTGAGCACCTAAAACTTGCCTCCCCCCTAAAATGAATGCTGTGAATCACTTCTTACATATTAGTCGGTTTTTTTGTTACTTGCAGATCAACAGTCGTGTTATAAGACTGATACCTTATGATGAGGAGAATTTAGTTCTTGCACACCAAGTACGTCTCCTTGCTACACTGTTTGACCTCTTCCTCGATGATATTATCATGTCCTCCGATAGAAAGCATACTTCGATAGTTGATTTCGGTTTTCACAAGCCAAGTACCGGTGGACCGAATTGGTCCTTTAGAGGTCGAGACCATAGGAAGATGATTTCGTGGAAAGATAATGTCTCCACTTCCAGTTATCCTCTCTAGTGTTTTTTGCTTTTGGCTTCAAGGGGTTATCGGATATTGAGAATTCCACCTATTATTAGATTCTACAACATGGAAGAGATGTTCTGTGGTGTCATTCAAGCACTGGGAATAAATGTTGTTGCTGAATAATATTTCCATTCTGGAAACATTTACCCGTGGCCAGACTCAGTTCTCCTTAACTATTTTCTCTTGATTTGCAGTACCTGAAACGCATCAAGGTTACACTGAATCTGAGTTTTTCTTTAATAGGGGAAATATTTACCTGATTCTTGTGCATTTCCACTAGTGAATCCAAAAGGATATAAGTATTATGGTAACTGTGGATCAATTTTCGTTTTACATACCTAATACCCATAAACTCAACATTGCATTATATTGCAAATACTTTTATTGTTAAAAGAGCAGGAGTTGCTCGGTGAAGTCACTGGTAAGCCTAAGTTTTGAAGCACAGTATTGTTATTCATTAAAACGATGATTTCTAACATAATTCTGATAATCCTTAGGATAAACCTGCTGCTGCCTTGCTCCATTTGAATCCAATCCCAGATTTGAAGAAGCTTTCTGGTATGAAAATTTCTCATTAAAACTACTATGATTTGGCTTAGAAACAGCATGATTTTCCTCTTTTACAACACCAGCTCTCACTAAAAACTCCTCAACTGTAACCCTCCCAAAGTTTGCTCTCTCTGTTTCTCTGTAGTGTTCATCCCTAAATCTCTTGATATTATGCAATTGAAAGCATAATGTCATACCCGTAGTGTATACCACCTTGCCGTCAAAATCTTATACCTTCTGCATATATATAGCAAGTTCACGTGTTGTCATAAAATATGTAAATTTCTTTACCTTCCTCATAAATGAGTCACTCAGTCTATGAAAAATAAGTTGTAAAAATAAAATTTTCAACCGATTATATTAGTCAAATTATTATTATTTAGAATTAAAATTTAAAATTTATATTATGAGAACAACAATAATAAATTTAAAATGATACGTTGATTATGATCCGTCCGCTGATTGCTTGCTGGTAACTCTCAAAAGAACCATAACATTTTTGTGCGGTCAAATGTATTTCTCTCTCTAATTTATGTTATGTGTCACTAATTTCAATTCAAAAGAGAAAATGTTGTATTTGGTTCACGTAATTTGATCATTTTGGTAAATTTAGTCTTTTAAATTTATTCTAATATTTTCAATCTTTGAATTTTGAACATTTGTCAAAAATTGGTCATATTTTGTAACATTTGATAAAATCAGTATTCAAATTTCATATTTAATCCTCCCAATGATATTGAATAAAACGGTTCTCTTAGTTTAATCGTAGAGATAAAATTAGTCTTCGTGTTATATAAAAATGATAAATTACAAAATTCGAGAACCATAAAACTTGAAGACCCTAATTTGTCAAATGTGTTAATTATGAGCACCAAATTTGCACAAAATTTACCTACCTTAAGTTGTCTTTTTCTAACAAATTCACTGTAAGAAACCTCTAGTCTTAACCCAACTCTAAACTTGAGCTTAGCCATGGTAAAGTTACAAAACATAAAATAAATTGCACGTGTGCTTTGTTATAAAAACGAATTCTTTTCAATAACTAAGAATCCTTCTCTGTAAAAATGTTGTGTATCTTCTTGTAATGTCATATTTCTATCAAAAAAATATCTATTGAAGAATCAAACTTTGCGATTTACTATTCGCTTCCGCTGCTATACTTCGAAGCTGTTCAAACGAAACCAAAGAATCACTAAATCTGAGATAAATGTAAGTTTTAGAGACTAAACTTTAAACCCTAAACCCAAACGAAGAATGATGCATACCTCCAGAAGGTCTTTTACCTTCCATTGCTTCCTTCTTCTCTTGACAACTCCGACAAAGAAACGGACCATCCCAAGGCCGTAGTTTCTTCGTATCGTCCGATCCTACATGTATCGAAATCCCTTCTCCCGGTTTTACGTCTATTTGACAAATAGCACATATAAAAAGCTTGAACATATTTGAGACAGGGTACTTTGAGTCAAATCTGTATAACTTTAGCTTATTAGAATTTAAATGTAAAATGAATTAGATCAAAAGCTTACCGTTCGGATAACGAAGCCGATTCTTCCTCGAAAAGTTTCTCTACGATATCCAGTTCGGAACATTCTTCTCCGTACGATGGAGTCTTTTTACGAAACATAGCCTTAAATACACCTTTAACTTGCTTCTTTGGTATTGGTTTCGGAGGTTCGGGTTTCTCCGGAGGTGATATGTCGATTACAATACACGTTGTATCATCACGAAGCCCTTTTACTTGCACAGCTTCCTTGAACAATCAGATTAAAGTTTCGTAAATCGAGTAGTTTATATGAAATGTAATGTAATGCATGAAAACGTACTTTGACGACTTGGGAAGCTGCGAAATCCGGTGACATTCCTCGACAGCATTCGAAAGCTATTTCCGGAGTTAACGCATCCCAAACTCCGTCGCTTGCGATAATAAGTCTTCCTCCCGTTGATGGTAGCTTCATACAGACAAATATATAGAAATTCAGGATTCAATGGGCCATAAGAGATGGTGTAGCCCAGTTTACAAGAGAAATAAATCACATTAAAATTATTAGATCAAGTCAATTAGTTATGATATCACTTTCCTTATAAATTAGAAGATTTCCATTTACACACACCTTTACTTGTTTAACATGAGGAACCGGTACGATATATTCTCCGGCATCCATATCGCCTATAGATCGTGAAAGACATAATCCACCGGGCCAACATCGTATAGGACCAATCTAAGCATAAAATGCAAGTCATTAAGCTTCGTAATTCACCCGAAAAGACGAATTATACATTCAAAGGCTTCACGATAAGATAAGAACTTCATCGTACCTCGGTGCCACAACCTGCATTAAGTCGTCCTACTTCTCCACCACTCGAAACTATCCGTTCCCTTCTGTTACATTAACAAGAAACAGATATTAGTTCGGAAAATAAACGAACCGAAGAAATAAATGGATTCATACTCTTCCTCACTGCAATCAAGTCTATGATCCGCTGATAGAAAATATATTTCTCCTTCACTAGACTCGAGAATGCTACGAGAATCACCAACTGAAGCTACTGTTAAAACCCATCCTTCAAGTATTACAAAGGTAACTGTTGTTCCTGAAGTTTGTGCTGGAAAATACAAAGATGAAGGAATTATCAGAGGACAAAATGGTCACCAAAAACATAATCGAAACACGAAGCTAAGTCGATATTATTGATATATTGTCCCACATCGGTTGTGCAAATAGAACTATTCTATTTTATAAGAGAGTCTCTCCTCATTAATTATTTCTTCTACTTTTTGATTATATTTCACTTCCCTATGGTTTGTATTATTTAGTGCGTTTGGTCTCTAAGTTTCTTGATTTAGTAAATTTGGTCTCAAAGTTTTTGATTGGCAATTCTAGTCTCAAAGTTTTTGTTTGGCAAAACTTGTCCTCATACTTCGTAAAATTTGGCAAATATAGTCCTCAAAGTCTAATGTGTGGCAAAATCGGCTCCCAAATTTTGGGGATTAGTTTTGCCATATGAGGACCAAATTTACCAAATTTGGAATCTTTAAGGACTATTTTTATCATAACATTCAAAATATGGAGACTCATATACCAAATTAAGGTTTATGGATCAAATTTACCAAAATCACTAAAATTTACAGACGAAGCATCCCATTTCTCAATTTTTCTACAAATATAGCTATACGAAGAACAATGTAAAGAGACATGCGGAAATAAGCATACCTACTTGCTGGAAATCCTTATCTGTTTTAACAAAACCTGCAACTAATGCACGAGGAAGAGCTAATAGCCATTCATCAGTTTTGAGATATGGAGGAATAGCACACAAAATATTGTTCAAAAGATTGTCTTTCGAATATATTGCGGCTCCCGATCCATTATGCCCATCGAATAACTGTAAATAAAGAAGATTTAGCACCATAACAACATGATTAAGCGTAAATTAAGAAGGATTTAAGTGTTTATACAGCAAAAACTGAAAATGTAGTGATTCCATCACCAAATGCTCTTTGGCATTCTGTCTTTACGAATGTGAAATCTTCACCCTTTTTGCTTTGGCTTGCTTGACCATGAAATATTTCAGGTCTCTCAATCTTCTCATTTTCTGATTCCCTCTTTAACAATACTGATAATGGGACTGTATGATTATCACCGCTCTTGGACAACATTGTACAAAAAAACGAAAGCTTTTCGTTGCAATAAGCCCTAAAAAATGAAAATACGATCAATTTTATAGTAATAGAATCACATTAGAACAAATCCAATGATCCATCAGATAAATTCATTCACAATTTGATACAATTCAAAAACAAAACAAAAAGCCCACCTTGAAACACTAAAAATACACCTTCCCATGCAATGCGGATCAAAAACAGCGCAAAGAATGAAATGGGTATGCCGGAAAAGGAAGATTTGAATTATGAAGTAAAGAAAAAAATACCCAGAAAATGTCTTACGGACTCTAATCATCAAATACAGAAGATCCGTTCATATCTGGGTCTCGAGGCTGCCCCAGCAATGATTCTTGCGCGTTTTGTTGAAGAACAGAAGAGAGAGAGAAGGCGTTAATGGTCCGCACCAAACGAAGCTGTCCGGTTTTTTTCTTCGATGATCATTGTAATAACGTATGTAATCCGACCGTTTGGGTCCACGTTTCCTTTTGTAATAACGATTTTAAAACACATAGGATTATTTCAAATAAATATAGGCTTAAGAGATTATATCGCACATGCTATTTCAAAATAATGAGAAAATTTAAATTTATCCTCCAAATTTCCAATATTTAATAAATTAGATTACAAAGTGGAAAAAGTAGTTCATAAATTATTCATTTACCAATAATTTCAATTGTAAAAATTATTAACTTTATGGATTAATTATATCTCCGATATTAAAATTTGATGATTGATTTTGCCAAAATTATATAGTATAAGGATCAATTTTGATAATTTCATACTTTATGAATTATAATTCCTACAATAATAACATTTTAAGGAGTCAAAATTTCTAAAATTATAAAATTATTAGACTTAAATTTAAACATCTTAAATGCTTGTTTATTCTAATGTTTTAAAATTGCTTATAATTTATATATTAAATAAAAAGGTGATAATTCAATGGACAATAACGGTAATGAAAGATTGCACGTAATCACGTAACAACGTCTATAACTTCTTCCTTCATTCTCATCTAGTCCTCCCAAATCTTACTGCCTAGACTGTTAGACATGTAAAATGTGGATATTTAAAAATTATAAAAATATGAACGAGAATATAATCATGTTAAAGTGTACAGTAATATAATCAATGATACTTAAGATTTAAAAATAAAAATTTAATAAAATATAAACAAAAACGTATCATATAATTAATTAATTAAATATAATAAAAAAAAATTAAGAGTAAAATTATAAATTGAAAAATAAATTAAAAATATAATATATATTATAATAAAATGAAAAGTAAATTAAAACTTTTAAGAAAAAGAAGTGTATGAAGCGGAGCCGAGAGACGCATCTTCTATACATAAACCTGCCGTCATATCTGGATTATAGCAAAAAATTTCAGTAGTCCTTCGGTTGATTCTCTTGTGGGTATGCAGGGCGGTGAAGTACAAGAGACGGGTCTTGAAGTGGAGCCGAGAGTAATAACACGGTGGCGCCGTCGCCACTGATGGCTCCGTTGACTCCACAACACTGGATGGCTATGCGGTACCCTACGGCGGTTATGATGAAGAAAATTGCGTGTTTGGTTCAGAAAAATTAGTAAGTTTGGTAAATTTGGTCCCCAAACTTTAATTTAGCATCCACATATATTTTGAATGTTTTGATAAAAATATTTTCTAAATTTGATAATTTTGGTTTATATGGCAAAAGTAGTCCTCGAAATTTGAGGACTATATTTACCAAATTTTACGACTACTTTGGCCGCCATAGCTTGGGATGGTTCGGACCCTGTTCGGGGTACCGGGTTCCGATGGTCTCATCACAATTGATATCATAGGTAATTGGTTTGACCCAAACCTTTTAAATGTGATTCACTTCTCTTATGGACTGAGTTTCATTTCTCGGTCAATTAACCTGAATTTCTATATAGTTTTGCTAAAAACTCAAAGTTCGGGGACTAGTTTGACTAGTAAAAAACTTTGGAAATTAGATTTGACAAATTATATAAACTTGTTCTGGTCAGGCTATGCGTAACGGACAAGCAACACCTCAAAAGTCTTCTAGTTATCAACATCAATACTCGTCTCATGGTAACGGTAAATCTCCCATTTCCCCGTCTCTTGCTTCGTGTATTCATTTAGTCCCTTATCTGTTATGTTACTAGGCATTGGCTATTCGAATAACGAACCGGCTCACAACGACGGGGATACTATTTGCTCCCTGATCATTCTATTCTATT
Organism: Utricularia reniformis; assembly: GCA_009725065.1. Taxonomy (NCBI): domain Eukaryota; kingdom Viridiplantae; phylum Streptophyta; class Magnoliopsida; order Lamiales; family Lentibulariaceae; genus Utricularia; species Utricularia reniformis. Next base: position 333,213 of record RWGZ01000991.1, on the reverse strand, counting down.
TGTATTATACTTATTCAGCTTTAGATTTTTGTTGGAGGGCTTGATCTTGATGTTACAGAAGAACTCCAGAAGCCATTTTCGCAATAAGGCGAGAAAGGATTCATTTTGCAAATAGGTAACTCAATGAAATCCGTTTTAAGATAACTTTGCTTGAATACATAAATATGTCGATAGTACTGATGCCAAGGAGGCGTTACGGAACTTGAACTGCACTACGATCGGAAAATAAACCGTGCAAACAAACAGACAATAATATACATATTTGCATCACTGTTAGAATTTATCTCATATTGCTAAAAGAAGTTGGATTAATTAGGTTTATAAGGATAGTGTTGTGATCTAAAAGACTCAGATACCAACCGTCGACATGTTCACAATAAATTGAACTTGTTTCTGATTTGTTTAAAATGTAGAAAACGATTATAAAACGCAAATAAAGCGATTAAACAACGATTTAACGTGGAAAACTCATAGAGAAATGGGAAAAGATCATCGGACTAAGAGCTTGAAATGTTCTTAGTCAATAGATTAATGAAATGATTCCTGATTACAAACATCATATGTTTATGAAAATGACTAAGGAAAAAATACAATGCGCGTGGAGTAAAATCAGCAGAGTAACGGTGATTTCACGCATCTAAAATGCCCTCTCGAGCCTGCCCCTTCATCTGATATTTATAAAGGGTGGATCGTGTGTGGAAAACGCATTGTAACTGTCTCTGACACATCGTTTTCCCCTGGTGAAACGCATGGTTCCGCTCCTACTTGAATCCGGATACACGGCCTATAACTGTAAGCAATTGAAGATTGTTGGTTGTACAACCTTCGATCCTTTAGGTATTTGGATATTTGTGTTGTCTTCTAGTTATGGATCTTAAGCCACATAAGTTCGTATCTTGTCATATAGGTCGGCCCAAATCACTATGGGCCTCCATCGGTTCGGGGTATCGGGTCCCGGAGTTCTCATCAGATGGAAATTCCATCACTTAATGATTTGTTCAAGTTTTTTAAATATGTAGATTCATTCCCTTAATCTTGTTCGTACACGTTTTCCCATCATAATTTTAACTAAACTCTATAGTTCCAACATGCTTTCTCTTACAGTTGAGAATTGATTTTGGGAATCCATTTCCGGCCACGTATTATTTCGAGCCATATGGATATCATATTTCGGGCATTTACGCGGCTGCATTCGGTGTATGGAACCCGACATTAACGGAAGAAATGGTCTGTAAACCAAAGCATGAATCATTTTCAGTATCACAGGCTTTGGGTATGTAAAATAGCGAAGATTCCATATGAGATGTGTGGTGGAGCTGAGTTTTTAATTGAGTCACAGGATTCTTTTATTGGGAATTAGGTTAGATTTGAACGAGTTGATTTTGTCTCAATTTCATGAAATCACAATCACCCCACCACTATTTTTTAATTAGAATTACTTATACCACGGTCATTTCACAACACAATATAATAGTTTCAATTCACCGTTATTTTTCAATGCTATTCGAGCACACTACATAGGTCGGAGACTAACCAATGTTTTCATACTAATCGTTATATCGCTCAGTATGTTAAATATCAAACATTATCAGTATTTTTTGCGGTATTGTCTAATATCGGGTTTTAGAGTCGAATTCTATATTTTTTGGGTCAGATTCTAAAAAAAATTAAATATTATTTTTAAATTTTTTTATATATATAAAAAGAGTTTTTTTGTAACTAGTACGCAAACTTTATAATAGCGTTAAAGCAGTATCCCTAAAATTTGTAAATTGTATATAAAGCTCCGAAGTTGATATAATGCGTGTCGTTGGTCCGCTAACTTTAAATGTTGTAAGCACTATACCCTCAAAGTTTGAGAATTGCATGGTTGGCCCTCGAACAACTAAAACCGTTTATATTTGACATTTATATTTGTTAATATTTTAAACATCTCCATAGTTTATATTTAACTTGTTAACCTTGAAAAAATATAATGATTACGTTTCCAAACTTTGAAAATTTTAAATATGACGCATAAATGATCAAAACTACTTATACGAAAAAAGAACAAAACCGCTAATATTTAATTGAGTGTAATTCTTGAACTGTTTTGAAACTTCGAAGGCTTCTCATACAATTTACAAACTTTGGGGAAATCGTATTTACATTATTTTAAACATTATGAACTAATACCGTAATTTTCTCTAAATAAAAAATAAAATTTGGTATTATCCGATTTATGGTCCGTACCGATTATGTCGATCCGAATCGGTAGAGAATTATGGAACCGTATGAAAAGATTGAGAGTAACAAGTCATTTTTTCATTAAGATTAGATTTTAACATGATACATACATAAGTGAGTCAAAGTTAGGACAGTCTTCTTCCTCATTCATTTATTGGCCAATCGCTTCGCCGCCTGTACAAATCCTGTAATCACCTGCAACTCATCCAAATTCTACACAAAAAAATACGTCAAAAAAAACCAGTAATCTATTTGGGTAACAAATGTTAGAAACCTGGGAAACAAAATGTCTCTGAACAACATCGATTAAATGTTCTTTTGATGGGTTCGGGGCGACATCAACCTTAACAAAACAAAAAAATGGCGGATTTCATTCACATGTAATTAATTCATGAACTTTGACAGTTTATAGTTTACTTTACTCACAAGGTTAAAGTGCAGTAAGTATTTCCATAGCGCACCAATTTCAAGTTTTCCAAGATCCACTTTCTGGGAATTATTTAAACCAATAAGAAAACTGTTGTTTTTCTGTAAAGATTTAAGGGTTATTTACATACCAATGAAGCTTTTGATTGAGAAAAGTTTGCTTCAAAGGGATGATGCTTTTGAACGCCAATCTTTGGTTCATGGGGATTTACATTCGCTTCGTAACCTGAAACAGACAAAAGTAATTTATTAAACAAATTATAAAATCTAACTAAAATTATGACCATTGAATATAAATGGTAAAAAACTTGAACAAATTAATTGCTATGATTCACATTCTCTCTTATAAATTGTATCCAAACCACATCTCATTTCTAATGTGAGACAATTGTCATATTTTAATACAACCCTTCAAGTCCAACTACGTCACAAGTTGGATTTGACTATTTAAACCGGTGGATTATCAACCGATCAATTTCATTAAACTGGACTAATCCCAACAAGGTCATTCAGGATTTTCCGAACCTACTATGATACATATTGAAAATAGAGTCTAGCCAAAATTACAACAGGAATGTACACGAATCTACTATATAAAAGAGGAGACCATACCATAAAAAACTTGAAAAAATCATTTAGTATGATATTACTTCCCTTTATAAATGAATCCCAGCCACATTCATTTTACAATGTGGGACTGTCATATTTCAAACATCCCTCTCACTCACAAATTTTGACTTGTGAAGTGAAATGAATCGAACTTTCTCGGTATTGATAATCAAGATTTTGATTGAATCTATTTCGATATCATGTTAAAATTATAAAATGTAGTTGAAATTATGACGGAAATATGCACTTATATGAGTGTAAGAGAAAGAGATTACATTGTACAAGATTTGAACAAATAATTTATTATGATCTACATTCCCTCGTATAAACTTTGTATTATAAGGAAAGAAAACGAAAGTGATGGGAGATTATGGAAACAAAAGCTCACCAAGATCAGAGGTGTTCCATGTCATTTCTTCGAATTCAAGGTTTTGATCATCAGATGGGGCTTCAATTACAGTTAACGCATTTCTCTGTAACTTTACCTCAATTCCATTCGTCAAAACCTAGTTTCATTACATCAACAAATTCAAAATCGGAATCAATTTTCAAGAACAACGATATGAAATTAAGCAATAAATAACAACATTATCGTTCCCGATACTCTCAAACTCACCAACCAATGCCATCCACCGAGACCCACAGCTTTTTTTACAACGCCGCGAAGCCCTACGAGAACCGATTTCGTACGGTTATTTCCTGTTACGATAACTTTAGTATTACGAGGTAGAACCGCAAGATCCTCCTCATTACTATCACAACAGTTATTCAATTGCGAAGAGGTGTGAGTTGAAAATACACTGCCACTGCAATCTCCCGGCGCCGTTTCGAGCATTTCAAAATCGAGAAAAAAAACACTATAACTGAAAATCCAATCAAAGGAGTAAAATACAAGATTCAAGGTAAATAATCCAGCAAGAATAATCCATCTTTAATGGCGGGAAGTCAAGAAAATACCGAAAGAAACTGGAGAACGAGAGTGAGTTTTTTGCTCTTTTTCTTCAGTGACCAGCTACGTCAATCCCTAAGAGTAGAAGTGGAACAATCGTAGCCTAACACGTGGAGATCAAAGCTGGATAAGGAATTTTCGGGAGTTGACAGATTGACTATACAATAGTGTACAAATTTTCTTATTTTTTTAAGAGATCCATGAACTATTGAAAATTCATTTCTGATCCTATAAAATAACAAAAATCGGGAGAAAATGTAATTAAATGAAGATAGGTGGGCCAATAGCTAGTAAACTGAGAGGGTGTGATAGTAAAATGACGAAAGACGGTGAGGCAAGAAATAAATGACGAGGACTCAAAGAATAGAGACAGTATTTATTTTATGTGGGTCCCACTTTCATTTCTTTTGGACAATATTATTAAATAGACGTTAAATTTGTATTTTGCGTTTACTCAAATATATTTTATTAACAATTAAAATACAAAAATACTTGTGTGTTTGTCACTTATTCTCATTAAAATAATTAAAATAGAGTATCCTCCCATTTATAAATTACATGCAAAACTAAAAACAGATATAATGTGAATCATGGTGAGTGTTGGAGTCCTGCTAACACGTGTTTATTTGAACATGTGTTAGCTGGACGCTGCCGTGGCGCCATCGAGATTTGTCGACTCGGATGTGGAGATTCAGATTTATCAAAAGAATCGAACTCGTAAACTATGATGAGTTTTATATTTTTATTTTATATTAATTATTTTTATTTAATTTTGATAATTTGAAAAAATAATAGAAATAAGATTACCTTATTTAAACAGGCAGCACCTTCAGTAAAAAAATCATTGCCACTTAAACCCTATTAGACAAATGTACATATAAACTTTAAAGTTTACCCATTTGCCAAAATTAATAGTTTTTCTGACCATTACTAGTGTACTGCCCGAATCCACGTCTAACTCGTGTCAGACACGGAATCTCCGATCCTATTGGTGCATCTTGATAACAATGTTCTCATGGCAGTAGATTTGAACGCAAAAAACAACGTTCTCATGACAGTAGATTTTTCCCGTCTGTCAACATAACTTGTAAAGTTTCATTTTTTTATTGTTTAAATCAAAATTAATTAAACTTAAGAACAAAAAAGTCATTTCATGAAAACTCATTGTACGTTATTTCAAAAACAATTTTTTTAAATAACGATTATTTATACCATGATCACCTCACATTACAATACATTGGTCTCATCTCACCGCTATTTCTTCCAAAGTTGTTCAGAACCTGGCCAATATGTATTGTTGAAACACTAGCTTTTTAAAATTCTACACATCATATCTTCAAAATTTAATAATTACATAGTTGGTTATCGAATTTTCAATACCATTTATATTGACTCTAACACTCGTTGATGTTTTAAATACATATATAGTTTGTATTTGTACACTAAACATTAAAATGATATAATGACTATCTGTTCCAAACTTTGAAAATTTTAAAAATAACATATAAAATGTAAAAACAGAAAAATTAACTAAAACACAATTATTCACTTAATAATCATTTTTGAATGTTTTAAAACTTCAAAATGCTAAATATGTAATCTATAAACTATAGCGACATCACTTTTACACTATTTTAATCATAAAAAGTCTGACATAGTAATTTTCTCACAAAAATATACCATTTAATAAATATTTTTTACAAAACAAGCTATTTGATAAATATACGATTATTTAGCAAAATCTTTCCTTTATTCTGTCTTATTTTCAATATATATAGTTCCATTTAAATTAAATTAGTTTTCTAAAACTTCCAATAAATTATAATTTTCATATTAAGAATCATTATAAACTTACTTATATACTCAACTATAAATGTCTTTCAAGTAATTTGAATGAAAATGAGATAAAATCATGAAATAATTGATAAAATTATTTTGATATTCATCGATTTATTTTAATACAGACGAATGACATTATTACAGTTAATGCATTGCATAACTATATTTTTAGCTAGTTTAATTCCTAATGTCATGATAAGATTGTTTAATTTTAGATGGTACTATATTTATTGCTAAGCAATAAATAAATTATTTTAATGATAAAAAAAAATATTGATGGGCCTAAAGCCCAATATGTAGTCACCAATTCAAGACCAGCCCCATCTTCTAATGGAGACAAATGTGCCGATTCCAGATAACACGTGTCCAATTTTTTTAACAAAACGCATTTTTTTATTTTGGTTAATATTTACTTGTATTATTTGGTTTTCATCAACAAAAAACCAAATATAATTGGCATCAAGAAACTATAGAGTCTGATAGAAATTACCTATGCGTCATCGACTCGTCCGATCGATTCGGTGCGACTCGACTCGACACGACACGACACAACTCGGCAAGAGAATAAGAGGAAGATTTTCGACTCAGCTCGAATTATTAAATAAAAACAAAATTAAAAAAAAATAATTATTATAGTTGGTAGAAAGTTGCATAAAGTTAATTTTAAAACCACAAATATTTATCAATTCATTATATAAGAAATTCGTTGTCGATTTTATCATCTCCGCAAAAACAACAACTTTTTGGTCTATCATCGCTTGCACGAAGAATTCACAAGTAGATCGATAACATTAAAAAGTCGTTAAATCACATAAGATACGTTTTCGATGAATAAAAAATCAAATTAAGAAAGAAATCAAAACGACATCGTTTTGTGTCAAGTGTCAAGAGTCGGAGCGAGTCGGAGAGTCCGACTCGACTCAACACAGAAAAATATGAAAAATTGAAGAGTCGGTGCCGCATAGGAAATTACTACGAGATAGCGTAAATGAACTAAATTAAGGAGCTAATGTCACACATAAAATTAAGTCTTATAAACATAATTAGTCATACTTCTATATAGTCAATATGCTATAAATTCAGCAAATTTAAATAAATCAAACTAGTTTTGATGACATATTGAAATTATAGTTTACCAGTAATTATAAAATGAAAGCGTGAACAAACGGAATTAATGGGAGGAGATCCACCACTAGGACTGTTACACGATCTTAATAGTTCGTGAACAATATGTGTTCGGCTCGTATGTGATTGTGTTCGCTCGTTCGAATAAAAATATGAATATTGTTCGAACATTATTTTTTGTTCATTTATAATTTGAACAAACATGAACATTTTTGTGAACAAATTTGAACGTTCGTGAATAAATATATTATTTTAATTAATTTTTATACTAATACATTATTATAGTATTTAAATTTAAAAATCTTTAGAAAACTTTCTTATATTGTTAGTGAATTGGTCTTCTTCTTTGTTTTGTGAAATATAATTATTTGATTATTTATTCGTTATATTTATTTTTTGTGATTTTCTTTGTAAAACAAAAAAATGTTATTTTTTTGGTGAAGTTTGCACTAATAGTACAAACATGTTCGAACAAATTGTATGAACAATGTTCGAACAAGCTATTCAAATGAATATGAACGAACATGAATACGTTCGAATAAAAATATGAACGAACATGAATACAACGAGTTCGGTTCGTTCGAATCGAATAAGAGCCCTATCCACCACACATTTAAAAGCCTTAATTAAATTATTATATAACTAATGTCATTTGTCACCCTATAAAATAAAATCATTTTTAGTTCCAGTCAATTATTAGCGAGAAGACAAATCCACTTCCTAATAAAAGCCTCATGGTTTTATGAATACAATCACAACTACAACAAAAAGTAAGACTATTCTTTCGGGTCAAACCGACCATCGGAAATTTCAGCATCCGGGCCAACGCCGCCAAATACAGTTTCTCCGATACCAATTCCGGCACCGAAGTACGCTGAATAGCCACCACTAGAAGGTGTAACTTCACTTCCTGGTACTAATCCAAGACCAAGAAAATCAACTGTTGTGGGCCTTTTACTAAATAAGCCTAATGGGCTCATCATCAGTTCGTTAAGACCAGATGGTTGAAGCCCATGGGCTGGCCCGTAAGAAATTGAATTGCATTCTGTCTTCGCGCCACTGTTCCAACTGAAATTTTGTATTGAATTCGTCGTGTTATTTTGAGGGTTCGCCGGAAACGGAAAATCCAGGCCAATTCCACGGAGGAAGGAGGAGTTTGAAGAAGTTGAACCCATTTGCGCGGCTTTCTGAAGCAAAACGGTGGCAGAAAGTGCGGGTTCTGGGGTTGGATGATAGTTATGAGGATTTTGCGACGGTATAGAGAAAACCGAACTTGCGCCGCCGTGTAAGGAGGAGGGAGTTTCCAGGTCGACGGTGTGATGATCGGATGTTGCCATTGAACAGAGTATCTCGGAGTATTGAGTAAGCTGGGCTGCAGATAATGTGTTTGTAAAAAGTCCGCTTCCACCTAAAATTAATTGGTGGCTACCGGAGGTAGAAGAGCTGTTTGCCGTCGCCGTTTCTGGTACAACGGCGATAGTTTCACTGGCCGTCGAAGTTGACGGCGGAGGAAGAAGAGTAGTCTGGTTCTCCGGCAAATCACCTGCCATAAACCTAAACATTAATCACAACGTATGAAAGTTAAAAAAACAAGCAAATCATCAGTAAAATTCACCGGAACTCGTAACAAACTTCCCGGGAGACAGTACTCCGGTTGAAGGAGTAGCCGACGAACTTGGAGAAGACCGCGGCGGCGGCGATGGCAAAGCCTTCTTCTTAGCTTCTACTGAACTGAGATCCTTTGCTCTAATCTTCTCCTGAGCCAAAGCTTCACAAAAAGCTCTGTGAGTAACGAAGCTATCCCTCCTGTTAAAACAACACATTAATAATGATCTCAACGAAGAAGATGAAGTGATGAAGCTTTGTTTTTTACCTTGAATAAGAAGACCCACAAGCGCAACGATAATCTCTAGTACCACAAGTTTTCATATGAGCTTTCCAATCAGATTGAACAGCATATTTTTTACTACAACGTTCACATCTATATATTTTCTCACCATGCTTCCGGCTGAAGTGTTTCTTTATTCCGGTGAGATCACCAAGTGCTCTAGAAGGGTCATGATGAAGACACGTTGGCTCAGGACAAACATAAACACGCTTTTTCACTTCTTTACCAGCCCTTTTTCGAAGCTTCCATGGCAAATTGTGACCTCTACGGTGAAGCTGTAGATTCTGGTCACGTTGAAAGCCTTTGTTACAAATTTCACATACAAATCTGTTCGTCAACATCAATGTTTTTGGTGACAATGCAATTACTTCCGCCTCTGGATCTAAAACAAAACAGTTGATCAGAGAGTGTTAAAGCAAGTATAGATTCTTCTTCTTCCTTACCAGGCATTCCAGGTAAGCTGCGTTTCCTCTTCACGGGTATTTCCATATCCATCTCCATTTCCACTGTAAATGAAGTATTTTTAACAGAGAGAGGGAAATAGCAAATGGTGATCAACCGCCATTAAAACCCATAGCTAGTCGCTTTCAAAAGTCCTTTCACGAGGCAGTAGCCCAGAACTCAATGCTGTTGGAGCTTAAATATTTTGAGACCCACCTCCAATATCTGAACCAACAGTAGAAAAAGCTGTTTTCCTCGAACTTAGTGAAAACCCCCAGCTGTCACTGGTCTTCGTTTCGAGTTTTACCAGCCCGGCGCCGCCTTCACTTCACTCCCACTTCAATTTACTAGATTAAACACAGAACAATCGAATCTCCCAATTTATGAATGTAATTTTTCTATACATAATAAATAATTAATTACCCCATAGCCCATGATGCAGGTTTGACCGAGGAGAGAGGATGTACATTGTCCAAGCTTCTTATCTTAAGTCTGAAGAAATAAGTGGCATTGGATCTGACCTCCCCACGTGGCTGCATCTGGTAACTGGGCGATTGTCGGAGATACTCAATAGTGTCCGTGTCTTTGTCGTTATCTGATTTGAGACATCAGCATCAAAGTTCTAACAATAGGAAATATTTCAAGTTTTAGAAATTCAAATAATAATAAGACAAAGGAAGGGTAAGGTAAATGGTCAAGTTTGACAGTGAATAAATGCAATGCACAAAGAGATATGAATACCAAATCTAGAAATACGAGCTGTCCCCGATTCTGCTACCAAACACTGGCCCTGTCCCATCTAAACCTCCCGTTTATTTACTAATTTCAAGTACAATTATTAGTAGTTTTTTAAACAATTAGTTGACTACTGTTTATTCATGGAAAAAAGTTTTCATAAAGTTCAACCAGCCTCTCACAAACATCAACAAAATGGTCACTATTAATGAAAAAGTGATCAATAACAATTTCACATTTATATAGGAGATACAAAATCGCTACTATGTATGAAAGCATATAGAACTAACTTGAAGTGAAATGACAGCAGTCAAGACATTCGCATTCTACTGTAATACCAAAAAAGAATGAATTTGGAGACTAACCAAATGGGAGCACGGAACACTAGAATTTGATGCAATCAAGTGATACCCGTTGTGACAATCTTGTGGTATAAAGAGAAACACATGTATGTCTCATATAACCAAAATCCTACCGGTATTTGCCGAACACTAGAGTTTGATGAAATCATGTGATGCGAGTTGTGACAAACTTGTTGTATGAGTAGAAATACTCGTATTTCTGATATAACCAATCTTATAGGTTCTCACAACTATTCGTCGAACATTAGAATTTGATGCAATCGAGTGATACCAGCTGTGACAATCTTGTGGTATAAGCAACAAGACCCGTATGCATGATATAACCAATCCAATCGATTCTCACCCGTATTCACCGAACACTACAATTTGATGCAATCAAGTGATACAAGCTGTGACAATCTTGTGGTATAAGCAACAAGACCCGTATGCATGATATAACCAATCCAATCGATTCTCACCCGTATTCACCGAACACTACAATTTGATGCAATCAAGTGATACAAGCTGTGACAATCTTGTGGTATAAGCAACAAGACCCGTATGCATGATATAACCAATCCAATCGATTCTCACCCGTATTCACCGAACACTACAATTTGATGCAATCAAGTGATACAAGCTGTGACAATCTTGTGGTATAAGCAACAAGACCCGTATGCATGATATAACCAATCCAATCGATTCTCACCCGTATTCACCGAACACTACAATTTGATGCAATCAAGTGATACAAGCTGTGACAATCTTGTGGTATAAGCAACAAGACCCGTATGCATGATATAACCAATCCAATCGATTCTCACCCGTATTCACCGAACACTACAATTTGATGCAATCAAGTGATACAAGCTGTGACAATCTTGTGGTATAAGCAACAAGACCCGTATGCATGATATAACCAATCCAATCGATTCTCACCCGTATTCACCGAACACTACAATTTGATGCAATCAAGTGATACGAGCTGTGACAATCTTTTGATATAAGCAACAAGACCCGTATGCATGATATAACCAATCCTACCGATTCTCACTGGTATTCGCCGATTAGTAGAATTTGATGCAATCAAGTGATATGAGTTGTGATAACCTTGTGGTATGAGCAGAAAGGCCCGTATCCCTGACCTGTTCTCACCGGTATTCGCTCCGTATTTATGTCTATAGTTCAGTTGTGAAAACACTTGAATGAAATCTCACAAAACCCCATTGCTGCAACTCCAAAGTTAAATCCACAAAATGTATATGACAGTTGCCACATGAGAAAGGTCTCATAAACATTCTTCACACATATAGCGAAGAACCATTAAACTGATATTGAAAGTGCTTTAGGCTGCTAAACATACAGACCATTTTCAAATCTATTTCAGCTTGCAGATGTGGAGTCCTTAAAACAGCGGCAAAACTATAGCCTTCTTAAGTGCTTCTTCATCAATTTCACTACAAATGGAGAAAACTCACAAGGGCACTTAACAGCAATTTTATGGTGCTTAAACTGACTTGAACTGAAGGTTAAAAGAAACAAAGAAAGAAAGAGGTAGATTGAACAAGCATATAATCAACCAGGCCATCCTATAGATACCCGTCTCCAATATGTCCCTTTTCTAAGAACTAAGGCCTTAAATATGTCATCCGAACATAAGAAACCTCAGAGAAATGATCAAAAGTACATTTAGCAAAACAAAGTTGGTGTATCTACAGATCACATGCCAACATATTATTGTAAATTCTAAATTCAACACTTATGCCGACTTCTATAAAACACTTACATCATCATCAAAACACAAAACTGAAAAGGTAAAGATACTCAATTTGGAAATAGTTTGAAAGCCTGAATGCATCATCAATTACTCTGTCACGAAGATTTAATATGAACCAGGACTTAATTAGGAAAATAGAAAGAAACTAAGTTGTATTTCTACCAAGTGACTAACAGTAACAGTACAAGAAATTCCAACAAAATAGATCAATAAAGCAACCTCTCTATTAGCAATAAATCTTTCTTGATTGATTCCACAGATGCTATAGTGGCCGATTCGACCAACGGAAACCTAACCTGTTATTCACACGAAACCATGTAGTTCTGGGTCTGACTATGGATATAATACGCATGCCTCCTCAAACAATCGAAAGAAAATTGTCGCGTAAAACCATTATCCATTAATTTCTTTGCCGACGTTGATCGTTCAAGTGCAATATGGCTGAAAAATCTGATTACATCGCTCAATCCTTCGCCGTTTATCATCAATCGACAATGAACTGTTGAAATCGCCGGAAAATGAACTTTCATTAACTCCATCAAAAGTTACCGTTGTTTTCCACGAAATCTAGACCTCTCCATTTTATATATCCCTTTTTCAGTCTGTACGTATTCCTATTAAGCTTAAATGGGCCTATTTCTATTGGGCCCATTAATAGGTACAAATAATTGAGCTCTGAGTCCTAAAAATAATCTAAAGACGATTTCAGGCCCATTATTCGAACTCAACAGAGCAAAAATCGACACCGGAAATATAAAAAGTTTGGAGATGCGGGGGATCGAACCCCGTGCCTCTCGCATGCAAAGCGAGCGCTCTACCATTTGAGCTACATCCCCATTTGTTGAAATTCGCTGGACTGATAAAACTTTAGTAATAAATACGAATCTTCATCTTCTCCAAAAGTAGTGGAGGAACTCATCTTCCCAAGAAGCTTTAAAGATGCAACAAACTCAGTTCATAAGCTTAATGATTCTCATCTCTGTAGAATCTTGATGCAACAAATACGTGTAAGATAATGATTCCAATTATATCTTCTCTTTATCAAGAACAATCCCATAAGATTCTCAACTTCAATCATCTATATATAACATAACCCCGAATATTCAATCCCGACAACAAAAAATGAGCTCAAACACATCATGGACACCAAAACAAAACAAGGCGTTTGAGGATGCTTTAGCTACTTACGACAGAGACACACCGGAACGATGGCAGAATCTTGCTCGAGCTGTTGGTGGTAAAAGTGTTCAAGAAGTGAAATTCCATTATCAAAAGCTTGTTCAAGATATTAACCAGATTGAATCTGGTAAAGTTCCTGTTCCAAATTATAGAGATAGATATCAGTAAGGTAGATTAAGTCATAGAACAAATAATTTAATTGCAAGTGCCTATAATGATATTGTTTCACCCTTTTCTTCATTCATGTAACAGATAAATGGTTATTCTCTTATGCAAGTTTAAGCATTCCAAATACAGATAATTGCATATATCTTAGAATCACCATAGTAAAGCACTTTTATTGTTGTCTCCTCATAAAAGAATTTTTGTTATACAGGGTCGGATCGAATTAATACGATTAAAACAAAATGTAAATGAATAAAAGTAGAGGACATAAGATTTAGTCTGGAAATACAAAACCGAGAAAACCACATGATCAATAAACCTGGATCGTGAACTCACTATCACAAGAAGAATATAGTACAATATGTTACGCCTTTAATTTATTGATACAATTGTGTTCATGAGACTCACTACTTATTGAGTGTATACTATAATGTAATATATAAAATATTCTACAAAATATTATATTTTCATATCTTTAACCGTATTTTCTATATATTTAGTTAATAAGATATATTTACGTATTTTCTTATATATATATTACCAATAGAATATATTTTCATATTTTTTTCTATATATATATAATCAACAAGATATATCTCAATAGTTTTATTCCATATATGCAATCAATAAGATATATCTCAATATTTTATTTCATATATTTCATGGCTCAATTAAGGAAAGATATTTCCCTTTCGATATTCTTGAATCCCGATCCAAGCCTAATCCAACCGCTATCAAATAGACTCATCACAATCATTCAATTAATATCTTTGATCGATTGACGAAACTAATCAAGCCGATCAACATTAACACTTCATGTTATATTTCCCCCGATCAAACTTCCACATCAATCGACAATCACCCGACCTACATTCCTTAACATTTATATGTTCAATCTCCAAAATGAAAGAAAATGCAAATAAGAATCTCGAATTAACGAACCGTAATCTACTCGAGGAAATCTGAAGTTCGCTATAGCACCAACATTGCCAAGATCCATACAACTAGAACTGTACAAGAGATCATTAGTTACAATGAATATTGTTAAATTTCTAGAGTCGGATCAATTTACGTGGGGGGTGTGCTGGAGTATAATGTATAAGAGTGAGGAGACCACATTGTAAAAGACTTGAATAAGTCATTTATTATGGTCAACTTTCCTAATTATAAACCAATCCACCACACTTTAATTTTATAATGTGGGACAAATTTCATCATTTTAATACACCCCCTCAAGTCCAACCACCTGATAAGTTGGACAACCATTTCAAACCGGTGGATACCAACCGGCAAGTTCATTAAACCGGACAAACCCTCTGCATGGTCACTCATGATTTTTTCGAACCCGTTCCGATACCATATTAAATTTATAGAATCAGATCAATTTACGCGGGGAATGTGCTCAAATATAATGTATAAGAGTGAGGAGATCACATTGTAAAATACTTGAACAAATCATTTACTATGATCCACTTTCTTTATTATAAACTGATGAGAATCATAGGACCAGGTACCCTGCAATGGGTAAGGTTCAATAACGATTGGGTCGATTCATGTAATAGAAGCGAACTTGCGCAGCCCAACTTAGTACATTTAAGATGAATTGACCCGATGTTCCGCGATGGGACCGAAGATAGACTTGGCGAAATAAAATGATTTCTGACATATGGCCCCATGGTTCGATCCAAACGGTTACAAAAAACCCACGCGTTCCACGCTTTGGTCCCGACCACGTTTTACATCGCGCGACAACAACCTCTAACAAATTTGTCAGAGGCAGTTACATGGCGTGGATTATACACGCCTTCAACTCTATAAATACAGAGCATGACGATGGAACTAGCAAGACCTTTTGGACGCGTAAGAACAGACTGTTACTCTGCCGGAATTCTTATCGCTTTCTTATCCTTCGTTATTTTCATAAACCTTTGCTACTCTTGTAATGAACTCTGATCTGATTATTGAATCGACTAAGAGCTTTTCCTGCTCTTAGTCAAGTGGTTTTTTCCCTATTTCCCGGGGTTTTCCACTCTAAATTGCATTGCCTCGTTCATTGTTTACATCTTTTAATTGTTTTCCCACCGTAAATAAATCATAATCGAGTTCGTTTTTTAACGAACCGAACTACTGTTGATACCTCTAAAAATGGACCATAACATAAACCAATCCACCACACTTTAATTTTCCAATGTGGTGGATTCGTGTCCACCACGTTGGAAATATAAACAAAAAATATGTTTCCACTTGCCTGAGAGTTTGAGATCTGTGTTGATGAAGAGCAGATTCAAAAGAAACAGAAAATCAATACATTCATGTAGTTAGTTATTACTTCAAGAACATATCTTCAGACAGTGATGTAATAAAAGTATGGAATTCATTACAATCTTCAAGCATGAAAGAAACAATTCGTAGTTGTAGAATCTTGAACATTTCACTAATTCTTTCATTATCATTATCATTATCAGTACATATAGAGAAGAAACAAGCGATTAGTTAGGATCATTTCACTAACTATTACAGATACTCAAACGTCGCAAAATAGCACTATAAACCAATTTCATTCTTCTTGTTATTTCCCTTACAATAGAGACAAACTGCGGCGATTTCTCATCTTCCTTAAGCAAAACAGAAAATAGGAGGAAAAAAGCTCTTGCTATTGCTCTTTGGTTGCCTTAGTTCAGCCTTAGACTCTTGAGAAGCCTGCTGAAGAAAAAAGAAATTGACCCACCTTATAAAAAACGAGATTATTAGAGAATGCGGTACCTCTGTTCAATCTCGAATTTGGGTACGGATCGGTAATTAGGTATTGGGACTTGATCGGTTTCGATCCTCATAATATCTTTCTCCAATGCTTCATAATGTCTTTTCACTTCTTCTGGTGATTTCCCAGTCACCGATCTCGCTATATTGTGCCATCGATCAGGGGTTTCCTTGTCGTATTTGGCTAAAGCTTCCTCAAACTGCTTGTTCTGCATGGTGGACCAGCCACGGAAGGATGACGCCATTGGAGTGTAGTGAAGGACAAATGCAATGGCGAGTTTTGATTTGAATTTTGAACACAGAATTTGTACTTATATATATGCAAGAAAAGATGATTAATTGATGCTCCAGTAATCAGTTGAGGAATATATTTATCATGTCTTTTGCTGTAGATGTTATTCGTTTTCTTTCACTCAAAACCATGTTCTATTCTTAAAAAATATCTAATCGGGTTTAATTCAATATTCTTCCTTCAAATTATACAAATTATCATTTTTCATCCATCAATTTTGAATAATGCATTATACATCTCTCAATTAACAAATTTTATTAATTTTGATATAAATTGACGAAAATGCCTCTAACACATTTCAAAAATCACGGGCATCATACTCGTTTGATTTAGGTTGTGAAAACAATACTTACAGGTATAACTATGGGCAAAAAAATATCTACAACCCAAACATCTAACACAAATCTAATGCTTTTATGTCTCAATATACATAATTTTGTCCAAAAATTATTTACTTTTATCTAATGTTTTCATATCAGTGCGAACCGGTATTACCGGTACAGTCGGTACGTATTATTATTTTTAATTTTTTTTTTATGGGACGACCCGGAAACCGGGTATTGGACGGTACCTGTCCAAATATTGATGTCGCCCGGTTTTCATCTCCGGCCGATATGAAAACATTGTTTTAACCTTGTTTAATCCAAAACAATATAATATTTGTGCAAAATAGTTTGAGTCCCCACAGAATGAAAAATTGATTTTGTATGAAGAGACTTATGGTCGGAACTCTAACCTAAAATTCGTCGGTCGTGTTAATCGCAAGACAATTTTCTAGGTTTAAAATTGAAATTCATTCTTATTTTCTTAGTGTACTTGCCATAGAATGTTGGGTTGACATCAAATCTGTCGAGCACACTGTCTGTGGGTTTTGAAATATGTTAGGGGTATTTTCATCAATTTGTATCAACATTAACAAAATTTGTTAATTGGATGATGTATAATACATTATTTAAAATTGAGGGATGAAAAATGATAATTTATGTAATTTGAGGGACCAATATTGAATTAAACACCTAATCTTTCATTGGGTTAGCTATAAAATCTTCTAAGAAATGCTTCTGATTTCAAAAAATGAAGCAAACCCAGAACTTTGGGTTCTTATTTCTCGGCAACTTTCAAGCATAAAAATTACATTAGCTTAGCTTTTACATGTGGACTCTCTTGCGAAATCAGAGAATTTCCGAGGCTCGGATTAGTTTAGGTGATCGATGTAGAAATTTAGGAATCAATAGTCGAGAGAGTGTCATGTAGTCCATACGAGAAGTAAATCACATTGAAAAATATAAGTTAAGCCAATTAGTTATCATATCATTTCCCTTATAAACTATAACATTTTGATTTACACAATCGTTAATGAAGAAATAAAAGGAGACACACTATTTAGCTTATAAACTCAAAACTGGGAACAACTATGTGATCGATAAACATCGAAAGTGAATTCAATGTCATAAGAATGATAGGGGAATTCGATATATGTAGCATAAAATTGTATCAATGAGATCCTCTATTTATAGGGTTTGGACTATAATATAATTATAAAAGATATAACAAATATTCTGTAATATTTGTATTATATATTCTTATTCTATATTTTTTATCAAGCCTTCCATATATTAGACAATTAAATATATCTTGTAGGTTAGATAAAAAAAGAGTATTTCACATTCGATACTACCGAATCTTAATCAAAGTCCAATCCAACAGCTCAAACTGACCTCTACAAAATAAAATCACAATAATCCGATTGGTCTCATTGATTGATCACACTGACCAATCAAACCAATCGATATCACCATTTTATGTTAGGTTCTTACGTCAATTTAGTTAGTTTGTTATGCATACCGACTAAACCCTTTAGCTATCACTCAAAATCTATTCCTAAGGAGAAATTAACTATTGAAATATATTTATATATCAATAAAAATCATTGAAAAAAGAAAATAGAGATGCATGTGATCACAAGTTGATAGTAGTCCCATTTTGATAGCTTTTCATACACAAGATTCTATTCTTGAAAGGTCGTTTTCTAGTTGTTGTTGCATAGCCAACACAATTCTAATGGTATTCTCCTCCACATATTTTTATGTTAATAATGGAGATCAGTTGATAGTCGAATGATCTAATCGATGGGTATGATCGACTGAGGATATCAAATACACTTAGTTCGGAAGATTGGGTTTGGTCTTACCGACCAAGGGTACAAAGGGCTAATGTCGATCGGTGTGGAAGATTGGTGGTGGAAAATCTAACATGAAGATGTGATGTTGATCGATCTCGTCGATCGATCTGGTGATTGTGATATATTTGATAGCGGTCAAATTGGGAACTTAGATCGGGTTTCAAGATTGTCAAAGGGGAAATATAATTTTTTAATTGACATATTAAATTTATGGAAGAAAATATAATTATATATCTTTTTTAATACATATATAAAAGATATTGTCAGAGATATGAAAATAATATATTTAGAATATATGGTGCAAATATTGTGAAATATTTGGTTAGATCTTTCCTAGTTCGAACATTATAAATCGTGGTCTCATAGATATAATTGTAAGACATAACATATTATTCTTATGATAGTGAGTTCACGACTGATGTTTATAAGTCATATGATTTTTTTCGATTTTAGGTTTTCACTCTAAATCTTATATCTGTTATTTTTCTTCATTTACGTTTGATTCTTATCACATTAATTCGATCATGCCTCATATAAAAGGAATTATTCTCCGAGGAATTTTCCCAACATTTTATTCCTTCCTTGTGAGCCTTGAAAAATATTCTTAACTATTCTAAGATCCCTTGTAAGTGCTGTCCATGAAAATAGTATAAGATTCAATGAGTGAAGGTTCAGAATAATGCAAGGGAGGTAAATTCTTTCTAATTTCACATCACTCAAAGTTCGAACAAAAATACAAAAAAATTTGTCTGGTGTATCCCGGATATCTAAACTGTTAATATTTGATCGGATCAGATCACTTTCAGTTTCTAATAACGTCTGATCCTATATTTATTAATGAGAAAATGTCACATTCACTGCCAAACTTTTATAGGTTTGGCAAATTTGGTCCCCATAATTTGTAATAACATATTTAGTCTACAACTTTAAGGTTTTGACAAATTTGATCATCTAAGTTTATAATATTTGACAAATCATATCATCAAAGTGACAAAATTGGTCCCCGAAATTCGATTTTGACCGATGATCTCAATTGCCAAAATTGAAAACATTGTGACTAATCATACCATACAAATTAAACTTTGATTACTGGTTTTGCAAAACTTACAAAGTATGATGATTGGTTTTATCATTTTCATACTTTGGGGATCATAATTACTATAATAATAAAATTTAGACCAAAATTGTTAATACCCTGAAACTATAGGACTAAATTTGATGTTGGCCTTTATTAATATATAATATAATATATTTGTTATTTTAAGAAATCAATACTGAATTTGTATTTAAACATTTTTTTTTCGTTTTTGATTAATTAGTCCATTTGAATTGAAGAATAATTAGATGATTTTAAATTCAATATGATATTATTTAATTTAATAATTTTTACATTTCAACATTATTATGTGTATATATTTTTATGAGAAAATTGCAAGGATGACCCCGATATTTGAAATAGTGTAAAAGCGATATGCTTATAGTTTCAAAATTGCGTACGAAACATCCATAGTTTACATAATGTATGTGGTTGGCCCTCCAAATTTTTAAATTTGTAAACACCATGCCCTCAAAATTTAAAAATTGCATGGTTGGCCCCTAAAGTTCCAAAACCGTTTATATTTGACTCTTACGTCCGATATTTTTTTGAGTTTATATACGAAGTAAAATTACCATTAAATATAATAACAAAACATTATAAGACAAATTAGTATTTTAACAAACGAATGATACATATTTCTCCGGTGCGTATTTCTCCGAGTCAATTCTGAACTCTTTAATATGTTTGTGGGTTAAATATCAAATCGGTAAACAAAATTGGTCAATTTCAATAAGCGGAAAGAACGAGGTCAATTATTCAAAAACTCAAAAAAATAACGGAAATGAGGGTCAAATATAAACGTTTTTGGAACTTTGGGGGCCAACCATGCCCTTTTTAAACTTTGTGGGCATGTTGTTTACAAATTTAAAAAGTTAGAGGGTCAATCACACACATTATATAAACTTTAGGTGTTTCGTACACAATTTTAAAATTATAAGAGCATCATATTTTCACTATTTCAAATATCGGGGGGCCAATGACAAACATCGCTCATATATTTTATATATATTTGATTAAATCACCGAGATGGAAGAGGCAAATATTCATAACATCTAATTTTAAAATTCATTTTTTGTTTTGTATGTTATTATAAATTATAAATCAAAAAATAAATATATTAAAGTATTTGCAAATGGATCCACCATTACATATCGGTTTGGGATCAATATTTTGATAATCCACATCTATCGGATCGAATTAACAAAAAGATGTTCGAATAAGATATTTAATCCATGCACACCCCTATATTATGCTTGTTACTTGAACTTCTATATTAATAAACTTTTCGTGAAAACAACAAAACTCGAAGGGACGAAGTGGCAAAATATCTAAATTAAAAGTAGAAGCGAATCTCTAATTTTTCCAATGAGTTGTTAATATTCGTACAACACAAATTCTCTCATTATGATAACATATCTTAGATTCCCATCATATATTCACACACAACTCATACTAAGGAAAAGTCCTTGTCATGTTTATAAAAAAATTTGTTCTAAATTTTCCAAAGAATGTAGAAATTCATGATTCAATGGACCGATAGAAGAATGTTCATATAGTCAAGTCAATAAGGTTATATCCAATTATATTTATTCAGAAATTTAATTATTTATCTTTAAATCAGTTTTATCTATGCGCACATTATTTTTTTATTTTTAATATTAATATAAATATTTTCATAAATAATTTTTCTTTTATGAGTGCAACCATATTCGCTTATAATTTTCAAACTTTATTTTTTGTGTATGTTAAAATATTCAAAAAATGTAGTATTTTTTATTTTGTGTATGATTATTTCGTATTGCATCGATTGTAACTTGTACTACCAAGATTATTGATATATGGAATGTATATCATAATATTACTGCCGATACCACTTGGGGTGTGGAAACACATAAGAACTTTTGAATGGAGTGGAAAAGTGATGGAACTCACAATATCTATGTACGGATCAATTAATATTATTGATAAAATCAATATTCAATTTGTAATTTATATATAAAATAATAATATTAATTTTATTTTTAAATTAATCTAGGAATATTCTCTCTACTCAAATAGTTGTATGATGCGGCGTGGGAATGAAAAAAATGATAAGTGAGAGTGTCCACTACACTGTTGGAGATGACCTAACAGAAGTAAATCATATCGAAAATATTAGGTAAATCAATTAATTACCTATAGGCATAGATTCGGTACGACATGACTCGACAATATTATAAGAGTCGGATTTTCGACTCGACTATTATTTTTTAATAAAATAATATTAAGTAATGTTAAAATTTGTTGAAAGTTACATAAAGTATAAGTTTTAAACTATAAATATTTTATCAATTTATTATATAAGATAATTCAATTTTATAAAAAATGAATATAATTATTCTATTTCATGTCTCCCAAAAGCAACTATATTTCAATTCATTATCGCTTACACGATTAATTCACAAGTAAATATATTATATGACAAAGTCGTGAATGCATATAAGTCACTTTTCTAATGAAGAAAAAATATAATTAATGAAGAAATCAAAATAATGTCATTTTGTGTTAAGAGTCGTAGCGAGTCGGAAAGTCGACTCGGTCCGATACGGGTGTGTGAGGAAAATTGGAGAGTTGGTGAAGTAGAATTAATTACTAATGATATAATTTTTTTTATAAACTAAAACATTTATTGTTTTATATCTAATGTAGAAATTTCACTTTATCACTTCTTGTGAAGTCGATTTGAAATTGTTTTAGTTCAGACTTGCTTTCATATACTCTAATGCTCGAGTAATAGATCGATATGTTTTTATTAATTTGAAATTTATATATTAAATATTTATTTAAAATTATAATATTAATTTTATTTTTAAATTAATCTAGAAAAACACTCTCTCACCTCAAATAGTTGTATGATGCAGCGTGGGAATGAAAAAAATGACAGGTGAGCGAGCGTCCATTACATCGTGGGAGATTACCTAAGAGAAGTAAATCACATCGAAAGTATTAGGTAAACCAATTAATTACTCATGATATAATTTCTCTTATAAACTAAAATATTTATTGTTTCATATATAATGTAGGACATTTCACTTTAACACTTCTCCGGGAGTCAATTTGACCTTGTTTTGATTCAAACTTGTTTTAACATATTCGGTAGTGCTCGAGTAATAAATCAATATATTTTTATCTCCTAAGACCACTATATATTTTTTTAAAACCGGTACGAACCATACCGAAACCCACACTCGAGCTATGATACCATTTAGGTATTATACCTTCATCTTTAATAACGAAAACACACTACATAAGAATGATACCAATTCTCATAAGTTTAAGCTTAAATAAATTGTATTCATTGCTAAAGCCTGGAAGCTGAATACAGAGAAAGGACTTGAGATAAGATTGAAACAACAACAAATGAAGCTAAAATGAACAAAATACCTGTGCACAAAGTTACCTCAACTGAGTTGGCTTGATGCAAATGAAGCAGCGTATGTAGGCTAATACCAAAAGTGTTTCCTTCTTCTCGAATACACAAATACATAGCTTATTTTCCGTGGATGTCGAAAATACTAACCGGGGTACTGAGTTACGGGGTTTAGTTACACTTTGTCATCATGGAACCACCATGTTGTCTCCTTGGGAGATCGACCATTCTTACAGTTCTTCACATAACGATCGTTGTCGGAAGGACGTTGCTGCATAGCGGGATAGATAAAGTGCATGAGTTATTTGCTTGTAATGAGAGAAAAACTGGTAATGGAAATACCTTGTCTGTGGAGCTTGATAACATTGATAGAATGCTGATGCAAATTGAGCTCACAGTCATGGCTGGTGACCATGAGTCATATAAGATATCTGCAAAAAAATACGATTTCCAAGGACTTCGGGATGCTTCATGGACTAAAAAAATAGCATGTCTGCAAAAAAATATGAATTCTAGGACTTCGGGATTCTTAATGGACTAAATTAGCATGTCTGCAAAAAATACGATTTCTAAGGACTTCGGGATTCTTAACGGACTAAAAAATAGCATGTCTTTCTACATATAATCTAAACTATGAGATGCCTGCAAAAAAATACGATTTCTAAGGACTTCGGGATGCTTAATGGACTAAAAAAATAGCATGTCATTCTACATATAATCTAAACTATGAGATGCCTGCAAAAAAATACGATTTCTAAGGACTTCGGGATGCTTAATGGACTAAAAAAATAGCATGTCATTCTACATATAGTCTAAACTATACGATTTCTGCAAAAATATACGATTTCTAAGGACTTTGGGATGCTTAATGGACTAAAAAAATAGCATGTCTTTCTACAAATAGTCTAAACTATACGATTTCTGCAAAAATATACGATTTCTAAGGACTTTGAGATGCTTAATGGACTAAAAAAATAGCATGTCTTTCTACAAATAGTCTAAACTATACGATTTCTGCAAAAATATACGATTTCTAAGGACTTTGGGATGCTTAATGGACTAAAAAAATAGCATGTCTTTCTACATATAATCTAAACTATAAGATGCCTGCAAAAAAATACGATTTCTAAGGACTTCGGGATGCTTAATGGACTAAAAAAATAGCATGTCTTTCTACAAAGAGTCTAAACTATACGATTTCTAAGGACTTTGGGATGCTTAATGGACTAAAAAAATAGCATGTCTTTCTACATATAATCTTAACTATAAGCTGTCTGCAAAAAATATGATTTCTAAGGACTTTGGGATGCTTAACGGACTAAACAAATAAAATGTCTTTCTACATATAATCTAAACATATTTTCACTACGTTGATCCGATAACCAAAAGGGATGACTCATGAGAAGAAGTTTGTGTATACATACGTCATTCTATGCTTCATCTATTAAAAGAATAAGTAAAAATAAAACTACTACCCCGAATGACGAATACTCGGACCAAATAAATTGCAGAAGAAGTACATTATATCTATCAACTTCAACAGCTGAAGAACTAGTCACTAATAAAAAGGTGTTCTCTAGTGCCTAAATAGCATATTATGATACGAAAAGCACAATTTGTGAGATATTCCAGACAGGAAGCTATACAAATTAAATTCTTTCTCATAATCCAAAAGAGAAATACGAATAAGCATAAAACTGATAAGAGAAAATGTGATTTAGCATCATAAAAAGGCTCCAGTTCATGGGAATTACCTAAACATATATGCCCATTGCTATAAATATGAGGATGCATGGGAGCCGGAGGAACAAATATGGCCTGTTTAAAAGAAGGAAACAAGTTAAGTTTTCAAAATTGAGTAAGGAAAATATGATATTAAACCTGAGGAGCCTCCATGGGATAATGTTCAGGAAAATCTACTTGAAGTTGATACGATTCTCCTGAATAAATCGTACCTGGGGCTCCGTTGACTTCAATTACCCATCTAATTATGCCGATAAACAATCAGATTGAAGACGAAACGAAATAACACAAAAATCCACACCTCTGAATATTATCCGAAACCTTATGCTTGAAACCAGTGGGTGGATTCACCTGCCACTCCACAAGTTCTTTCTGCAGCCGATTGCATGCGATCTTGCTCAGCGCCTTTTCACCCAATAATCAAAACCCACAAAAATATATCAGAAATTATTAAGTCAAATTGAAATTCAACTGATCCGTGCACGCAGACGCAACCTACACAATAAATAATCACAATTTTCAATATAAATAAAATAATACCTTGCGTGATGAAGCCGACGCAGAGTTCATGGCAGATTTCGAAAACTCCAGAAATACTCCGACGACAAATAAAGATGTTACTATGCTATACAAAATAAAAATTAATATTATTCAGATTATTAAGAAAGACGCGGCTTGTAATGAAAAATTGCCATTGGGTCGGGTCAGTTCGGTTCCTGATTGAATTCAGATCTAATCCATTATAAATCCCTATATTTTCAAACCGTCAGGATGAACCATCGGTTTTTAGTGAATTTGAGATTTTTCGATTCGATTCAAATAGAATAAAATTTTAAAATATTTGTGGTTCACTGCAATTTGAACAACGGTTCGTACCGGTTTAACCTGAACCAGAAGTTTTCAAGTTCGATCAATAAAACCGGTTTAAAAACATAGATAAATATATATTATTTAATCCCGACGTACATCCAATTAAAAGGGATTTTGAAAAATCTTATGCTTTCAATTACTAAATGTATTGTAGCACCAAAAAATCATGTATTTTGATTAAACCAAATAGTTTAATATGAGAATAAATTATTTAGAAGAGAAAATATATAACTTTTTATAATTAATTAATATCAAGTTAATTAGTATAACCTGAGACCCAACCCAAATAATATCGAGTTTAAAATATTAAACCTCACCCAAAAAAAATCTAAATTTAAATATCCATAGCCGAACCAATTCAATTAGGATGTATCAAATTTCTAGTTCAATAATAATATATTAAGATTTTTACATAAACCACGATCATAATACCACAAATTATCAAACATATTTAAATATTCACGATCATCATATCTCATCACACCTCACCACATCACACCTTAATTTTAAAAAGCAAATAAACAAATACGATCATGGCAAATAAAGGAATAGTAAATAAGAAGAACAAGAAGCCGTTCATCATACACTCATTTTCAAACTGTACTCATCAGATAGATCAAGAAATTTGAACTACAAACCTTCAAGTTTTTACCTCTGTATTGACTTGTAAAGCACCACTGTTACGTACTTGGAGAGGAACCGATTGGTTGACCCGAGTGCAACGACGGATGGACGGGTTCGATCTCTGTGCATATAAAGATGGTTGAGAACAACATGCTGTGGCCTTGAATGTGGAGGGGGAAACTCCATTTGTGGGGATTGAGCATTGAGAAGTGTTGAATTTAGATGTGGAGGGACTAGTGGTGGTTCTTTGGAGAAATCATCTTGGTTGAGCTGTAAACTGTTGTAGCTTGATTCGGGAGACTGCGGTGGCTCGAACCCGGAAATGCTGTCGATATCTTCTGGTACGGATTCCTGTTGAACAACCAAGAGAAATTAACTAAACCATGATATCGTTCAGAGGCAGTCGAAAAACCGACAATTTCTGCGTTTTGTATCTAGAAAATGAACATAAAACATGATATCTCTATCAGAGGCATTAAAGCAGGATAGTCATAAAGTCGAAAAGCGACATTTTATGCATTTTTGTATGTAGAAAATTAACATAAACCATGATATCTCTCTAAGAGGCAATGAAGCAGCATAGCCATAAAGTCGAAAACCGACATTTTAGGCATTTTTGTATCTAGAAAATGGGCATAAACTATGATATCTCTGAGAGGTAGTTGCAAGCAGAATAGAGTCATAGAGTCGAAAAACCGACATTTTCGGCATTATTGTATCTAGAAATTGAACATAAACCATGATATCTCTCTCAAACGCATTAAAGCAAGATAGTCATAAAGTCGAAAAGCAACATTTTATGCATTTTTATATCTAGAAAATGGGCATAAACCAGAGGCAGTTTCAAGTAGAATACAGTCATAAAGTCGAAAAACCGACAATTTATGCATTTTTGTACCTAGAAAATGAGCATAAATCATGATACCCCTTAGAGATAGTTGCAAGCATATTGCATTCATAATGTAGAAAAACCGACAATTTCTGCATTTTTGTATCTAGAAAATGAGCATAAACCATGATATCTCTCAGAGATAGTTGCAAGCATATTGCAGTCATAAAGTCGAAAAGCCGAAAATTTCTGCATTTTTATATCTAGAAAATGAACATAAACCATGATATCTCTCAGAGGATGCAAGCAGAATGCAGTCATAAAGTCGAAAAACCGATAATTCAGCATTCTTGTATCTATAAAATGAACATAAAATGATATCTCTCATAGATATTTGCAAGCGGAATACCATAATAAAGTCGAAAAGCCAACAATTTCTGCATTTTTGTATCTAGAAAATGAACATAAACCATGATATCTCTCATAGATAATTGCAAGCAGAATATAGTCATAAAATAAAAAAAACCGACAATTTCTGCATTTTTATATCCAGAAAATGAACATAAACCATGATATTTCTCAGAGGCTGCAAGCAGAATGCAGTCATAAAGTCGAAAAGCCGACATTTTCTGCATTTTGTATCTTCGAAAGAATCTATAACGAGAAGAACTGACCAAAACAAAAGAAAGTACAAAAATTCCACAGGAACTACTAGTGAGAGCGATTACCTGCAAGTCCAAAATGTTAAATGCATTTCCAGAATCATCGTGTTCCCAAGGTTGATCAGGGGAGTGTCTCCATTGTCCATCAACAAGAAACCGAAATCGATATACTCCCGAAGGGAGTACTTTCATAATAGTGAAATCTTTTCCTGATCTCTGCAAGGGACTTCTGCAAAAGTGTAATCCATACGATGCTCGTAATAATTCATACTTAATCAAAAACAAAGTTACATAAGCAACCTCATTTTCCAAGCATCCCATGAACCTTCTACAGAAACTTCTTTGCCACCATAGCTCCAAGTGATCATCGTTGGAATACACTGCTCCGAAAATGCCTCTTCATAATCCGAACTGGTTTGCATCCATGACGAGTTGGGGATCTGCAGCTCATCCGGTCTTCGTAGAGGAACAACTGGTATCTGAAAATTAAAGATGAAACAACAGGCATAATATCTCAGAAAATGCAGAACAAAAGCCGAAAACCGATACTGATCAAAGATATCCAAATGTGAAGAAGTCCTTCAATGTTCAATTAGAATGAATCTCCAACTGCAATATGAGACTTTTTCACATTCCTTAGAACAACCTTTCCAGTTTTCAAAATCGAAGTAAGATAACTCAAAATTGAGATTTATTAGAGACAAAAATCCACATAAAGTTTTATCTGGAATATAATGGCGTTAGACTCCAGGGTGTTCATTATCATATTGCGACAAACAAAGACATCAGATCTAATGTAGCAGTCCTAAGTTACAGAAATCAGACATTACCCCAACAGAACTTACAGATAACACTTGTAATTTCACAGAATTGAAACAAAATGACGAATGTTTGAGAACAAAATATAATAAGGACGTTATGCGTAAGTCTAACAGACCTCAGGTCTGAACATCAAAGGAGACTGAGAAGCCCTAGGGCTGGTCGGGGGAGACTGACCCACAAATTCACCGCCGTTCAGAGACTCCTGATCCACCATGCTAACCTGGGTAGCACCGTAATCTTCAATCCCCAACGGAATATCGTCACCCGTCTCATCCCTTCCATTAACATTACCCATTTCTAACCCCTAAGTCTCCAAAATGAGGAGCAATAACAATTTAAGGTTTCGTTTCTCAATACAACACGGTAGAAAAGGGGAAAACAAAGGCGACCCGAAAATTTGTCCAGTTTTGCCCTGGGACAGATTAAAATTCAAGAATTACCGAGATCCATCAATGGTAATTAACCCGGCCGAGATGAATCAGAAATCTTGTAGCTTTGCTATTGCATCGCTGATTATTGTTAAAAGGCTGAAGCCCGGAGGACGTGTTAGTTACCTGCGAGGCTACGTCCTTCGATGGTGGAAAATGGTAATGGGCGTTTACTATGATTAAATTTAGTATTATTATTATATTATTATTTTACAGCAATGATAAATTTATAATTGATAAGTGATAACACAGTCAGTGCAGTTCTCAAAATTTCATATTTATGATAAATGGTTCTTATAATCTCTATTGATATATTTAGTTTATAAAATTTAAAGTTTTGATAAATTTAATTCTCCAAATTTACAATATTTTACATATCAAATTTCTCAAGTGGCGAAATTTGACTAAATATTGAGGATCGATTTTGTCAATTATGATTATAGACTAAATATTGAGGATCGATTTTGTTATTTAGATATTTTTGGATCACAATTGAAATAATAATAAAATTTTGGGAACCAAAATTGAAAAATATAAGATTTTAAGGATTAAAATTGTTAAAATGAAAGTGTCAATACTAAATTTGCCTATTGTCCTTTATAATTATATAAGAGAATCTTTACTTTTAATAAAATATTGTGCTATATTAGAATAAAAAGATAGAAAACAAGAACATAAAAACGTTAATGATATTTTAATTTATAAATTTAGTTAGTGTTCAAGGAAAAAATTAGTAACATAAAAAATTAAATAAAATTATAGTATTTAATATGTTATATGAAATTATAGATTTATAATAATATATATACAAGTCAACCATAAAAGTTTATGTAAAGAATTGGATAAGCCAAGTTTAAAATAGTGTAAAAATAATAAATTTTAGAAATTTAAAATTTAAAAATCGTTTAAAAATGATATTCGAAATAATTATAACATTTTTACGTCTATTTTTGTATGAATGGTTTTGACAAATACTGTAGTAGTTTTGAATATTTTAAATTTGAATACATATTTTTTTAAGGTAAAAAGAACAAATGAAAATTAATGATGTGATTGAACATTGATGATCACTAAAATTAGACCTTAAATGGTTTTGAATTTCTACGTTCAATGTGTGATGAGAATCCTAGGACCGAGTATCCTGCAATGGGTAATGTACAATAACGATTAGGCCGACCCATATAATAAAAGCGAACTTGCGCGGCCCAAAATCCCAAGCTTAGTACATTTGAGATAAACTGGCCCGATATTCCGTGATTGGACCGAAGAAAAACTTGACAAAATAGAACGGCGTTTGACAGGTGACCCCACGGTTCGGTCCAAACGATTACAGCCCACGCATTCCACGCTTCGGGCCTCCACATGTTTTCCACGCCTCGGGCCAGATCACGCAGGCCACGTTTTATATCGCACGACAACAACCTTCAACAAACTTGTCAGAGGCAATTACGGGCGTGGGTTGCACACACCTTCAACTCTATAAATACAGAGCTTGACGACGGAATTAGCAGGACCTTTTGGACGCAGAAGAACATGCTTTTACTCTGCCAGAGTTCTTACTGCTTTCTTATAACTCGTCATCTTCTTAAACATATGCTGTATTTTTGTAATGGATTACTTGATTAGTGAATCGACTAAAAGCTTTTCATGCTATTAGTCAAATGGTTTTTTCCCCATTTCCCGGGGTTTGCCACTCTAAATTGTCTTGCCAATTTCTTCATTTACTTATTATAATCATCTCCCCACCATAAATAAATTAAAACTGAGTTCGTATCTTGACGAACCGGATAACTGTTGGTACCCCCTAAAAAGGGACCATAACAGTTTGGCGCCGTCCGTGAGGACGATTCTCTAATCCCATTTGAGGTTTCTACCAGGGATAGGATAATCAACGGCATGACAACTGAAACTTCGACGAACGACAGTGACGTGCTTCCAAAAAATCTCCCAGCCCCAACATTCACTTTACAGGATCTGGAAGCTGTTGTCAGAAAGGTGGTACTGGAGATCACGTCGGAGAGAAGTGGAACAGAACCACCGGCTGTTTCAAGCCATGTTCCAAGAAGTAGAGGGTACGAGAGCGATCCTGACGAGCGTAGCACTGATGATGAGGAAATCATCAGACACGGTGTAACAATGAGGAGGCTGAGATATTGGTATACCCCTACTCCCTCAGTTAGAGCTTCAACTCCCACTCCTGAGAATGAGCATGAGCAGATGCAAAGACGTACTGACGAGCTCACCAGGGAGTTGGAGAGCATGCTCGCAATGAGGGATTGCAGGCCCGATCTGGGGCGCAACCCTGGTTTATTCAACAGGGCCATGGAGGCCCCGATCAGGCGGAATAAAGATGACGACTGGTGGCATAATCTACATGCGGTTCAGACGGCATCCCATCAATCTAAAGGCGTATCCGTCGCCTTGGGAGATTTGATGCTCCCTTTTTCCGAAGAGATCTGGGCGGCAGTCCCAGATCAACATTACCGCAACCCCGAGGGGTTGCCGATGTTTCGCGGCGATGGAGATCAAA
The DNA here is from genome assembly GCA_009725065.1 of Utricularia reniformis. Classification (NCBI taxonomy): domain Eukaryota; kingdom Viridiplantae; phylum Streptophyta; class Magnoliopsida; order Lamiales; family Lentibulariaceae; genus Utricularia; species Utricularia reniformis. The sequence goes on along the minus strand of RWGZ01000991.1, from coordinate 301,263 downwards.
TTGATCACGTTGCTGATTTTGAGTTACGCATGGAACGGTTCGGGCCTCAGATTCACTGAAGTGCCGCATCTTCGCGGCAAGACTACAAGGCGATGCCCGAACTTGGTTCAAAAATTTGCCGGTCTGATCTATACAGTTGTATGGCGGATTTAATTTGGCTTTCTCTGAGCAGTTTGCTCCAAATGTAGGACCGCCCCGAAGCAAGCAGGAAGTATATCCCGGCGAAAATGAGTCTTCTGTCCTTCATGGAAAAATTCAATAGGACCGCTTGGGGCATCAAACTGGAGCTTAGGGATAAGATTGATATTTTGCAGCAGGTCTTGGGACCGTGCGGCCTTTCGGCCAGTTTGGTGGAGAGCCCACCATCCACCTTAGGAAAGCTTCTTCAGAAAATCAATAAGTATATCAAGGTGGACGAAGCGATGGGATTGGGCTATCGGAAGCCTAGCGGGAATTCTGAACCCACAGGTGATCATAGGGTTTCCTACACTAAAAAACAGCCGCGAGAAGTAGCGGCTGTAACTGAGAAGAATGTCCCCCCGAAGCAGAAGGACAATCGGGTGTATTGCGAGCTACATCACAACCGCGATCACCCGACCTTGAAGTGCCCGCTGTTGAAAGAGACACTAGCGGCAATGAATAAAGAAAAGCCCAATCGGAACGATCAGAAGGGCAAGCGAGCTGAATCTCCCCGAAGGGGCCATCAGGGTGACGATCGTCACAGGCCGCGGGGAAGGGATAATCGGGGATAACCCTGAAATTATATTGATCGGACGGAAGACCGAAGGTCTCCTCCGCCAGAGCAAGATAGAGGCCAGCACGGTTGAGAGAACTGTGGCCAGGGCCGAACAAGGAGGTGGCGGGGCCATGGCGGCAGAGCCCCGTAAAACGAAGGTGGAAGACAGGAGCATCCCGCTCTTCCACCTACCGAAACGGGTGCCCAACCTCCTCAAAACGAGGTGGCGCCCAGGGAAGTAGCCGGAGATATTTATGATATCTCTGGTGGTCTGAGAATCAATGAATCGGTCTGGGACCGAATGAAAACAGCGCGCGAAGACTCCGCTGAGAGCTCCGAATCTGTGGCGCTGGTTAAATATGATCCAGTTGAATGAACCCCTCCCTTCGGGGAGGATATCACTTTTACTATGGCCGACAGAGAAGAGATTATCGATCCATGCGATGATCCGCTCACCATCACTGGAATCATCGGAAATCGCCGGGTCCACAAAATTTTGGTGGACACCGGGCTTCGTGCAATTTGATGAAGTGCGAAGTTGCTGAGATGCTGGGAGCTGCTGCTCACGACCTCCCGATCGCTAATATAACTCTCTGGGCGTTCGACCAAAGGAGTGTGATTTCATGCGGGAAAATCTATTCCCAGTCACCCTAGGAGACCCATCCAGGGACCGATCGGAAGTCTTGGAATTCATTGTCGTTGAAGTCGACTTGTCTTACAACGCCATCATCGGACGGACCGGCCTCAATAAGTTCGAGGCGGTCCCTTCTACTTATCATATGGTGCTCAAATTCTCTTCCGCTCACGGAGTTATTTCTGTAAAGGGGGATCAGAAAGTAGCTAGACAACGCTACATGACCTCGTGCCGCACTTTGGCACCCGTTAAGATGGCTCGAGTGGATTTGCTTGAAGAGCCGCCGTACCTGAGACAAACCATTGAACCTGTTGGGTTCAAACTTATTAATCTGGTTGAGGATGACTCAACCAAAACTGCTCGTATCGGGGCACGCTTAGCCCCTGCTTTCAAAGAAGAGCTGATCCACTTGCTGAGAAGTTATGTGGACATATTCGCCTGGACCCCTGACAATGTTCTGGGGATTGACCGATCCGATAGTGAGCATCAGATCAACACTAAGCCTGGTACAAAGCCAGTTAGACAGAAAAGGAGACGTTATTCTCCCGAAAAAATCGAGATTATCCGGGCTGAAGTGAACAAACTGCTACGGTCGGGATTTATCATAGAGATCCACTACACTGAGTGGGTTGCAAACCTAGTAGTGGTCTCCAAGGCAGATGGAAAATAACGGATGTGTATTGACTTCACTGATGTCAATAAAAGCTGCGAGTCAGATCCGTTCCCACTACCACATATTGACCGATTGGTGGATGATGTGTCTGGCAGCACAATGATGAGTACTATGGACGCTTACTCCGGGTATCATCAAATCTTTCTGGCTGAGGAAGATCAGAAAAAGTCGTCATTCATGACCGAAGATGGCGTTTATTGCTATGTAGTTATGCTTCCGGCTTGAAAAACGCTGGAGCAACATACCAAAGGTTGATCAGCAAAATCTTTAGAGATCTGATAGGCCATATGATGGAAGTATATGTTGATGATATGATTGTTAAGTCTATGAATGATGAAGACCATATTTCTTATTTGTTTCGCTGTTTAGAAGTATGCCGCAAATATAAGCTCAAATTAAATCCAAACAAATGTTGCTTCGGGATCCAAAGTGAAAAATTTTTAGGATTACGATTCACAAATGGCATAGAGGTTAACCCTAAGAAAGTGCAAACTATTATTGATATGCAACCTCCAAGAAACAAGAGAGAATTTCAGAGGCTTACTGGCCGACTCGCTGCGCTAAGCAGATTTATTTCTAGATCCACAGACCGGGATCTGCCCTTTTTCAGAGTGCTAAGAAAAACAAGTCATATAGACTGGACCGAAGAGTGCGATCGGGCCTTCTTGGATCTGAAGACTTATTTAAGAACTCCCCCGGTGATGGTGAGCCCAACTTGTGATGAACCTTTGGGCCTATATCTAGCAGTATCAGAAGTTGCCGTCAGTGCAACTCTGGCAACCATCCGAAATGACGTTCACAGACCTGTTTATTATGTGAGTCATTCTTTGGTGTCTGCTGAAACTAGATATACTACCTTGGAAATGTTCATGTTGGCTTTGAAGAAGGTTGTATCTAAGCTGAAGCATTATTTCGAAGGCCGAACGGTTTATGTTTACACAGACTAGCCCGTGAAAGTGGTTCTAAAGTAATCGGATCTGAATGAGAGATTAGCGAAATGAGCTATTAAACTCAGCACTATATATCTGGAATTCTTGCCCCGAAGGGCGATCAAGGCTCAGGTTCTCGCTGATTTTGTGGTTGAAATGACCCGATCAACCATATATCTAAACCAAGAGGACGATCGTTGGACTATCCATGTAGATGGGTCGACCTTCGGAGGGAGAGGGGCAGACATTACCCTCACAACGCTACAATGTGATCTTATTCATTCCGCAGTTAAATTTTCCTTTGCTGGAAAAAATAATATAGTAGAATATGAAGTTGTATTATCAAGAATGACCCTGGCCTGAAAGATGGGAGTTAGCAGAATGTGAATGTTTTCAGACTCAAAGTTAGTAGTGGAACAGTTCGCAAGGAGATTTGAAACTCATGATCCGATGATGAAATTATATTGCTCCAAAGTCCTGGAATTATCCAAAAAATTTAGTGAATTTTCTCTTGACCACGTGCCACGGGAACATAATAAGGTTACTGACGCACTTGCCAGGTTGGCCGTGGGCATACCTGACATAGGACCGAGCACTATTTGGGTCCATATCCAGAACCGACCTTTAGTCGAGATATCAGTGACCGAACAGTCAATTGAAGAAATTGAGGCTCTATGCCACGAACTCTAGAGCTTGAATATTAGCTTTACTGAATCTCCTGGAGAACCCAATTGGATGGACCCATTTATTAAGTATCTAACAAACGGCTATCTTCCTGAAGACAAGTCAGAAGCCAGAAAAATAGAAGTCTGGGCTAAGAGATTTGTCCTAATTGACGGACGATTGTTTAAAAATAGTTCTGAGAGCCTGCTGTTACGTTGTCTATCCCCTATTGAGGCTGAAGCCGTCATGATTTATGTTCATGAAGTGATATGCGACATTCACTCAGGGGCTCGATCTTTATATCATCGCGTCATCAGAGCCGGATATTTTTGGCCGACGTTGCTTTGAGATGCCAAGAAGTACACCAAACGTTGTGCCATATGTCAATATCATGCTTCGATCCCACAGCTGCCTGGGGCTCCCTTATCGATCACCCCATTGCCTTTTCCGTTTGACAGATGGGGGATTGATATCCTCGGATCTTTTCCTCAGTCAATAGGGTAAAGGAAATTTTGTATTGTGGTAGTTGAATATTACTCGAAGTGTATTGAAGCAGAAGCAGTGACCATCATCTCGGAGAAGGTTGTAAAACACTTCTTATGAAGAAATATTGTGAGCCGTTTCAGAGTGCCCCGAGCACTCATATCAGACAATGGGACACAGTTTTGTGGAAAAAGCGTACGAGATTTCTGCACCAAGTTGGTCATCGCCCATCATTTCTCATCAGTAGCCCATCCCCAAACTAATGGACTTACGGAGGTATCTAACAAGGTTATCCTGAAAGGATTGAAGACCAAGCTGGAAGATTTTGGGGGAAAATGGCCCGAACATATCTATGAGGTCATATGGGCGTACCGAACCACACCTCGCTCAACGACCCAGGAATCACCATTCTCATTAGTATATGAGTTTGAAGCAGTTAGCCCAGTGGAGGTTGCCATCCGATCGCCCCGAATATCTCAATACAATGAGCATATAAACAGCGAAAGGAGATTGTTGGATCTCGAGATGATCGAGGAAAAGAGAGATGCGATTTACGCGCGGATGTGTTTTTATCAGAGAACTATGGGACGGGCCCATAACAAGCGAGTCATCCCAAGGGAATTCTTTGAAAGCAACCTCGTCCTTAGAAGCATAAAGGTGCAGAGGAATGTCGGGAAGCTAGACAGAAATTGGGAAGGACCGTATCGGATATTTAAGAAATTGGAATTTGGTGCGTATAAACTCGAAACATTGGATGGTGATGAGATCCCCCGAACTTGGAACGTCATGAATCTAAGACGGTATTTCTTGTAAATCTTCGATTAATAGCTTTGACTCAGTAAATATGCATTCTTCTAAACGTAAGCGGAAAGCAAGTAAGTATAAACAAACCATTTCTAATTAAATGATGGACTGACCCTGGAGTTGGATGGTTTAGGATGAGTCTGGACTGGTGACCGAAGCTTCTTATCCGCAAGACTCTTAAGTTGCAGTGATCACTCTGACAAGTCAGATGCTCCTGCGCTTGCCCAGTCCCATGGATGAGTCGCGATTCTCCCAGAACTAAGACATCCCCTTCAACGGCATTCATTATTGGGAAAAGGCCCTTGTACTTACGAAATTCGCTACAAAAGAAAGAGTGAGAGTCAGCATATCGAAATACAAGTTCGGTCCTTATGTGTGACATATGCAGAACCAAAGCTTGGCCAATATAACCTACGGGACTTCAGTAGAACCAAGGTTTAGCCAAAGCTTGTTATGTGACTCATAATGAACCCAGGCCGCGCCTTTCCAATTTAACTGTGATCCCAAGGATGGAGTAAGAGTGATCCGTACACAATGTGAAACTACCAATCCAGTTAAAACCAATCTAAGTGAGCCAAGTGTAAAATTGGGGACCGATGGGTTAATATCCTATAACCAGCCCCGATCTTACACTTAATGGTTAAACACATTCATTAATACCAAATACACTTGTTTATTTTAAAGGTCAGTTATAATAACTTTATTCTGACTTTAAAAAGATGGAATTGAGAGGAAATGAAGCTTTTATTAGGAGTAAGGAACAAAGCAGTGATAAAAATACAATTTGAATCTAACTACCCTACCCATCTTCCTTATCCTCCACCCTATGCTCCTGCGGATCGATCCGGGCCGCAAGTTGCCTCAGCTCTTCCTCTTGATCGGCCACCTTCTGGTTGACCGCTCTCTCCATCTCTTCAAAGAAGTAGAAGAAGGGGTCATCTTCTAGAACAGGTTCTTCCAAGGATGGAATTACTTGAAAGTTTACATCCTTCTCCAGAGGCTCGATCGTCTTCCACCTCTCATCCACAGGGGAAAGCCCGAACGGCTTAGTAAACTGATCCTGCATGTTATCCAGGTACTTAGCAATATACATTACATGTATGTTATCCGCAGAGTGAATAACAAAGGGGACTGAACGAATCTCATGACCGCTTCCTGGACCGAACTTTCAGCCAAAGTGCGGGTTCTAGCCAACTCCTCCTCCAAACTTGTTTTTTCCTCCTGGGCCCGAAGAAGAAGCTCATTGAGCTTATTCCTTTTCTCATGGGTCTGAGTTTGGACTTGGTTAACTTCATCCTCTTGGGCCCACAGCTTAGCTTCCAGTTCAGAAATTTGACCGTGAGCCATTTTCTCTTTCTTGTCCAGCTCAGAAACTTGGTTTGTTAAGAGCGAGATTTTTGTCCCATCTCTCAACAGTTCATTGTCCAATCGGTCCCGGTCCTCTCGTGCCGTGACCAATTCACCATGTTTGATTTCAACTGCCTTTTTGCAAGGTCGAGTTGATTTTGGACTTGTTGGAACACAACCTGGCCACCCTGGTTCTTTTCCATGGTGATGGCAGTTGTGAAACTTTTCCTCGGCATTTGCATAAGACAGTAAGGTCAGAACATAAACCTTCGGGCCTTGATATCAAGGGAACTTACCTTAATTGCGAGGTCGAGGAAACCATCGATTATTTCTTCCCCAGACATGTCCGGTTGAACGTTGTCTAGGTTTTGTTCCCCATAAAGGCGGAAGTCTTCAATAAAGGCACTCCTCCAGGAGGCCAACTTCTTCCTTTTTTTAAACCTGTCCAGTAGGCCCAATGCAACTCCCCAGTCGGAGTTGGTTTTAAGTCCCAAGACAGGGTCCTTCAAAACTATCCCCTTGGTAGGGACCGAAGCATCCCCTCCTTTTTTCAGCCTTTTGAAAACCTTCGGGGCTTTAGCTTCGGCCGCTATTTTTCCTTTGCCCAAGGGGACCGGCGGTAGGGAGACATTCGCCTTAAGGTTGGGGCCGGGGAGAACTTTCTCCACGGGAACGGCTCCCTCCAGCAACAAATTAATTATGTTAGCGTTGATAGGAGAACTATTTTCGATTTGGTAGAGGCTGGATAGGCTCAAAGAGCGAATCCTAGCCATTATCACCTCCTCTACCACTTCAAATACCCAAAGCACGGGCCCTTCGCCAGTTGAAGGTTGTCCTGTGCAACGCAGGGTTAGTGTGCCTGGGCTGGTGGTCTGGAACGGGAGGTTCCCTACAGTGGACGACCCCGATGGAACCAACGTACCCCATGTGGTTGATTTAGCCTTCTCCACACTTTCCATTGCTTCCTATCGTCCTTCAGAAGGACGGACCGAAGCAGCAGCCAAACGCTTGAATCTTAAGCTTGGCATCGTTTTGGTTGAACCTGCAAGATAAATATATAAGGATCAAGAAATGACGGAGTAAAAATATAACTTTGTACCCGATCCTTCAGATGGATCTGAACAAGAAAACACCCCCTTTGGGGCTGGGGCTCCGGTCCTACCCGCGACACCTATTTCTATCAGTTTCTCCCCTCGAAGCAATTCTGTCCGTCTAGGACGTGCTTCGGGGGGAGGAAACATCGCAAGTGTGTTTGCAATATCTGGACGGAAGGGGTTGAACCTGGTTTGGTCCAACTGACCTATGCGTAGGTGAGTTATAAGTGATCACACCTTTAACATGTCCTTCTTAGGAACTGTTATCCACACATAACAAGACTCCCAAGCATGAAGAGATTCTTCCTTATCAACTATAGCGCAATCCTTGGTGCGCACCGCTATGTAATTAATATAACTTACGACATCCTAACATACCCTTACCCCTTCGGGACCCGACCAAGAACAAATAGAAAAAATGCTCCAAGATCGAGACCATGCTCTATTGGCGGCAATAAAAGATAAACGCCATTATGTACACATAGCTACCCGGAAATAGCTATGGATTTCCGGGTAGCTATGTGTACATAATCCATTGCTCGAAGGTCGGGCAATGGATTTCCTTAAGTACAGAATGTGGAAATAGCAGAAGGTCGGGCAATGAATTTCCTTAAGTACAGCCGCTACGAATGGGTGTAACGGAAAATGTAACCCGCACTTCAGAGATGCGTAACTAACAGGGATAGCGATAGCCGGAACGTTCATCTCCGCTGAAAGGAAGCAGGGAATATTTTCCCGCCCCTTTTATATGGAGTAATGAGCCGGAATCGAAAACCTAGACCTAAATTCTTCGATATCCAACTCAGATATGATTGGGTATCTCATCTTACGAGGAGCCATGGCTAATACCTTGATGAAAATCGGTAGGAAAAAGTTTAAGCGTAGGCAGGAACGAAAACGCAGAGAACTTGGTTTGGGCGATTTTTTTCCTTCGCGAAATAACGATGAGGATGAACAGTATCCGAAACCCCGATTTAAATAGTAATTTCCCAACAAATTGTTAGCTACCACGTAGGACTATCATAGGCGGTTGCAGTCTGTACGCACTCATCACGCCTATTGAATAGCAGAATGTGGAAGGGTGTAGGTCTATATATTAATATTTAAAAATGATACAAAATGAACGTTATGGTATTTTGAATTCAAATCCACATCTTAAATTGACTAAGTGAAGGATCAGTCCCCTGGACGGTCATTACGAGCAGGCTCGGTCCTATATTTTCCCGAACGTGTATAACATTGCGTGGTCAGCCTTGCGTCACCTCTGCGATGGCAACCAAGCCCGAGGGGCTAGTGATGAGAATCAGAGGACCGGGTACCCTGCAATGGGTAAGGCCCAATAACAATTAGGCCGATCCAGGTAAAAAAAGCGAACTTGCGCGGCCCAAAATCCCCAACTTAGTATATTTAAGATAAACTGGCTCGATGTTCCGCGATGGGACCGAAGATAGACTTGACAAAATAGAACGGCATTTAACAGGTTCGGTCCAAACGGTTACAGCCCATGCGTTCCACGCTTCGGGCCTCCACACGTTTACCACGCCTCGAGTCAGATCACACAGGCCACGTTTTATATCGCGCGACAACAACCTTCAACAAACTTGTCATAGGCAGTTATGGGACGTGGGTTGCACACGCCTTCAACTCTATAAATACATATCTTGACGACGGAATTAGAAGGACTTTTTGGACGTAGAAGAACATGCTATTACTCTGCCGGAGTTCTTACTGCTTTCTTATACATCGTCATCTTCTTAAACCTCTGATGTATTTTTGTAATGGATTACTTGATTAGTGAATCGACTAAGAGTTTTTTCTACTCTTAGTCAAATGGTTTTTTCCCCATTTCCTGAGGTTTTTCACTCTAAATTGTCTTGCCCATTTCTTCATTTACTTATTCTAATCATCTTCCCACCATAAACAAATTAAAACCGAGTTCGTATCTTGACGAAACGGACGACTTTTAGTACCCCTAAAAAGGGACCATAACAATGTGCAAATATAAAAGTTTGAGAGTATACTATTTATAGCATTTTAATAAAGAAAATTACTATGGGGAACTCCAAGGTTTCGAATAGCGGAACATGGATATCTAAAAGTTTGTAAATTGCTTGTAAAACCAACTAAATTTTTGAAATCGTTCAAGTAATAACTATCGGTTTTGATGTTTTTTCGTATAAATTATTTTGACAATTTATATACTATTTTAAAAAATTTCAAAGTTTAAAGACATAATTATTACTTTCATATTTAATGAGTCAAAATCAAATACAAAGTATGGTTACATTTAAAATATTAATGATTAAATATAAATTATTTTGAAACTTATGGACCAATCATTCAATTTTTAAAGCTTAAACCAATGTTTTAAATACCGGTACCGACCGGTATATCGGATGAGTTCATTGGATCGGTATACCGGATAGGTTTCTGTTATACCGAATATGTACCGAAATATTAAAATAAATTAAATTATAGAATATTCATATTTTATTTTTTTAATATAAATCCGACCCAACCCGCAACCCGACCCGATCCGAAAAACCCGTACCGTCCGGTACGACCGAAATTTCCTGTATACCAGAAATTTAAAACACTGGCTTAAATAGCAAAATTCAATTATTATACAAAAACGTTAATTTTTAGTTTTGGAATAACTTAATTAAGTACTAATGACAGCTATCTGAAAAAAGTTACTAAAACTAAACCATAGCGAAATTGATAAGATTACATAATAACAATTTAATAGGAAAAGTAAACTACACTGCAACCAATTGTTTATTATTATTATTTTTAATTACAATAATTCAAAAACATTTTATTCTAAAATGTTTGAATTCTTCCTCCGCCTTCTTCACCATGAATATCGTCAATACTGTATCTCCGATGACTCTCCGTGACGTAGCTCTGTGTTATCCTTCCGTTACCTGCAAATTTCCGGCACCGGAGCTTCGCCGGAAAATGAATAATCTTCACAAAACAAACCCTTTCCACGTCGGGAATTGCATGGAGCTTTGAAGGAAGCTCGATCAAGAACTCCCCGAAATTATTCGTCGTTCCTCTGCTTAATCTCTTCCCTTTATTCCCACAGAAAAAACCCACACTTACTCCTGCGAAAAGATTCAGCTTAAGCTTATTTTTACTGTAATTAAGCTGGTTTATTTCGTTTACCGGAGAGAGGGAGTATTTTTGTTCCTTTTCTTGGGATGCACAGAACTCTTCCTCGAACGTCGACAGTCGACAGCTTCTCTTCTCCGTAACCTGCCCATTTAAATAGATCTTTTTCTAAGTCGGAGATATGCGATCTCGCCGCCGCTGTAATTTGTACGGAGACGACGGCGATTAGAAAGAGGATCGCCGGCCAAGGCGGCTGAGTCATGATTCGTTTACCTTGGAGGATTGTATTATGATATGTGGCATTTGAGAATATATANATGATCGACCTATGATTCAAGCACTGACATGAGAGAGAGTATTGAAATATTGTCCCACATCAATTGTTGAAATATAAATCTTCTAGTTTATAAGGGAAGTAATATCATAAGTGATTGACTTGCTCCAAATTTTTTCAATGTGATTCACTCTCTTATGTACTGGACTACATTCCCGATCCCATTGAATCCTGAATTTCTACATGATTTCGTCTAAAAATATTTTAAATATTTATCTTTAGATCCGTCAATTTTTTGTAATTATTTGGAATTTAATTTTTGTGAGGACACGAGCGATATACGAGGTTGGGCCCACAATGTGTGGGCTTACGTCCTCGGGAGAGCGAAGCTCTACCTTGGTTTTCACTATGACGATCAAAGGGTACAGTACAATCAAAGGATAATGATAATTCGAATGAAAACGGTATGAAAAACGATCAAATCTGCTCTGTCGTGCCACGAGTGAAGGGAGTCGCGAGTTTTTGACAAAAACTCATGAGTATATACAAAATGTCGCAACTAGCATCACAAAGTCGCGACCACCATCACAATCTCGCGATCAGGTTCGAAATCTAGCGACCAGGTTCACAAACTCGCGACTAAGTTTATAATCTCGCGACCACGTTCACAAACTCGCGACTAAGCAATGACTTGCAACTTTTCGTGCAAAAAGTCGCCACTACGGCCAAGTCAACACAATCTCGCGACTAAGCATGCAAAAAGTCGCAACTGGACACAAAATTCGCGACTACGAGGCAAGTCCAAGCGAAAACAACACCTTGGGAAGTGTGCCAAGAGTATGAACCCTTTTTTGGGGCCTAGGGTCTTGTATTTTTAGAATAACTTGGTCTAATATGTCAACTTAGGGTCCAAAAGCCCAATCTTAGTCAAATTAGCTCAACTTACTTAGAAAACATCCAATTAAACTAGAATAAGTGTCACAGCGTCCCGTAACTTAGAGAATGCACTCTGATCAAACACTAGTAGCACGTAATATTGAGAAAATACCCGGGAATACGCTTTACCAGTTCAATATTTCTAAATGCTTAGGAGATAGCCAAAAATATTGTCTTAGGTCACCAACGAGCTTTCCAAGTGCCAAATTATGAAAATACCATTGGCATCATTTCCGACCGAAATCATCCAAAACATCTCAAAACACCATCAGAATCCTCATACGTGGGCCCGAGATGCCCAAATTACGAGATTAACCCCGAAATCACATCACTCAATAAATATAATAGAAAATCAAAAATACCCTTTAGCCACGTAAGACGAGCCCCGGGGTTATCATAATTACATAAATAACCCCGGGCAATATTAATAGTCCCCTGATTTGCAGATTCAGATTCTGAGTCGTAAACCACATTATATCAGCTTGTCTAGAAATCCAAAACTCGTTCATACACTTTTTTGAGAACACAATGAATACGGTCGAAATCATCTCGTTGTCACTAAAGATATCAGATTTTTCAACTCGAAGGGTCTGCTCTTAGACATATCTCTCTTTACTTTGCATACTGACGCGTTTCATTATACATTGGAATTCTGATGCACTGCTTCGATTCGTAAATATTACGCAATCGAACTTAGAAAATATTTTTTAACTGTCTATCAAGAGGCTTCAATTTCAGCGTGGAGCTATCACTTTTTGCTTCATCAAAATCCAGCTCTTCACAACTTAGGGGGCCCGTCACACTCCTCAACTTCGCAATTCAATTTTGCTCCTATCGTGATTGTTACTCTGCGACCTCGAGCTCATATATCTTTTCCCTGCATAAGATATCCCCATGTTCGAACAAAAACATCACTTTCTCACCTCCGCCAGGAGGTCGTTACTTACTCCTTTGACATTCTCCCTATTTTGGGGAAACTATTTTACGCTTACGGTAGATAATGTGCATCTTTTATATGCAGCTCAATTACCAGCTATTTGTAAAGGCTATCATCTATATAGCATGATTGCTTTCTTAGTAAGGGGCCGTTGAAATAAACAAGGTAATGCGTTTAAACATGAAGGGTAACATTTGAATTTGAGGTCGAGTTCCCAACTTTGAGGCGAAATGATGACTTATTGCCTCTTTTAGATACGATCCCATAAAGAAAAAAGTGTCTCTAGCCGACATCTAAGTATACAAGGACGGACTCAACTGAATAATAGTTTTGACGGTCATCGAATATTATGTAGACATACCGATCGAGGTAGGGTCGTTACCTTTCCTCTATTCATACTTCTCATAGATATTATCTAAGAATTAAGATTCTTTCTGAAGTAAGTATTTATCGCTGAGAGAACTTCGCCTCGGAAGATATTAGCCGAAATCTATGGGTTATAAGAAAAGAAAACCGAGGGCTCCGATTGAGAATCATATAGGAAACCACATAAAGTTATGACAATAATGTAAAATTACCTCATAAGAAAGTCAATGACTGTTATATNAATAATAGCTTTGACGGTCATCGAATATTATGTAGACATACCGATCGAGGTAGGGTCGTTACCTTCCCTCTATTCCTACTTCCCATATATATTATCTAAGAATTAAGATTCTTTCTAAAGTAAGTATTTATCGCTGGGAGAACTTTGCCTCGGAAGATATTAGCCGAATTTTATGGGTTATAATAAAAGAAAACCGAGGGCTCCGACTGAGAATCATATAGGAAACCACACAAAGTTATGGCAATAACGTAAAATTGCCTCATAAGAAAGCCAATGACTGTTATATTTCTATCTCACCAATTTTGATCTCCCATACGTTTCCTTTGATAAAATAAGTCTCAGTTCCGTTTGAAATTGATTCTCTTTATTTGTGAATTTAAAATTTGCCTTTGCTTTGTTCCGTCTCTAATAAAATCTCACAACTTGAGCAAGTATGATAGTTGTTGCTATATTCATATTATATCGGGTAAGAAAATATGTACCATCCATAAAACGACTTTATGACATCTCCGATGGTAAATAGGATAATCCGTGTCATGCACGAAATAATTCTCTGGACCATATGACCATAAATACCGACGCACGTGTTATACAACAACGTGCTAATCCCTCCCTCTAATAGATAATGAACACGAGGCATCCATAAAATACTTACGAGTCATTCGCCATATGTTGAAAGAGTCTAGACCTTTTGTACGAATCCCGGGTAGGCAGCTCTGATCGTAAATGAGATTGTAACATAAGTTTCATTGCCATACATAAGGGAATGACCCTTTACTGTCGCAAATGCGTCTAAGAGAGTGATCTTAATACATCCAGGCAAGCTTGTTTGTTCTTTCAACCATAACAAAAAATACGAGACAGTCATGAGACAATTACTGGATACACCATTCATACGAAATACATGCTCTAAAATACAGGTTCATCCACTTAACATATATTCATCACGTTCATCGCTGACATAACCAAGCGCCCAACAATAACTTGATTCTATCTCTTTGACTTATCCACTTGACATCCGGAGAACGGGCGAAGGACACAACGTTGTTCGAGACAAAGATACCTCTTCATGTGAGGCAGTTTTCACAACTTATCAAAAGACTATTTTGTGCTATGGACAATATAAACGTCTTTCTCTACATCTGCATGAAACAAATCCACTTCGTATACCGCTTTACAATCTTTCTCGAGAATTTTTCTGTATAGATTTGTTCATTCACCATTAAACAAACTGTAGTGTCGTAAGCTATCAAAGCTACCAAAAATGAGACATCTTAATCATCAAATGGGCAAATATTGGTCTCATTAAATGTCCTTATACGACAAACATTTTATCCAGAATATTCTTTGTTGTGAGATACTTCTTCGATAACTTTGATCATAACTGTGAGTCCCCAGTCGTATAAGAATTAAGTTGAATTCATACCATATGGTGAATATTTGGCTACTCTAATCATTTCTCTGAATGAGAAACATGAACACGATCCATCGGCAAGTAAATCTATGTGCAAATGATTAAGCCTAAATGATGGATTTTCGAGTCGATAGTCCCTTTGATAGGGGTATCACTTTACAATTTCTGTAATATCAGAGAGTGTCCGATCATAACTAACGAGAATTGATACCATAAGGCCAAATCACTTGGTCAATTTGACGTTCAATGAAAATACGCATTTACAAATAAAGAAGTCTGTGCTATAGGACCGTACTAAGTTGGTTTAGCGAATGAAGTCATGTCATAATGTGGCTTCATAACTTCTCCGATAATGAAAATACACTCTTCTCTTGATAGTAAATGACTAAGTATTCCTCGTCATATAATGAAACTTTCTTTTATTTCACTTCAATTTCTCTGATCGCCTTAAGAAAAATCTAACATCGAATAATCTGAATCAAGAAGTTAACCTCCAAAATAATAATAGCTTCTCATATGATTAGTTCACCAATTCAGAAAAAATACTTCTTCGGCGTGATTTGGCGAAGAGATATTTGACGAATATGACAGGGGTTCGAGATAATCACATAAATTTTATACGATAATTCCGATACTCGGTACGAGTCCCCAGTAATCATAACGTTTGTTGAATGCAAACCATAAAGCGAGTATTTTCCCGTTTTCAATCGTTTATTCAAATGAAAACCATAAGTACGATCACGGTTGCAGGGTAATCGCTCGGCCATCCCAATCGCAATAAAAAATGCTTGACCTTTTAATAGGTTTCGCTCCTAGTGGACGATAAATAGCTAACCACGCAAACACGTGGTTTAATATTTTCTTGGACAATAAATAACGCGATTTCATCCGGGAAATCGGCCATGAATTTCGTGAAAAAGGATATCTCTGTCGCAAAAATGACATTAAGTATTTCTCATAAAAATATGTTCTCGACGAACTTGCATTCTCATTGAGTATAAACTTGCACCTCGGCATTGCACTGTCCCACATATATAAACTTGCACCAGGGGTCAACATATTATCATAGGGTCTCACGAAGCACCCACAATTCACTGCACATTATCCCCGGGTATAAACTTGCACCCCAGATAACCTCATTCTCATAGGGTCTCACGAAGCGCCCGCAATTTACTTGCACGTTGTCCCCGGTATATACTTGCACCAGGGACGATAAAATTATCTCGACCCATCCATAAGACGGTGTCAACACTTACTCGGCCCGTCCATAAGACATCGCCATCACATTCTCGACCCGTCCATAAGACGACGTCACCACTTACTCGGCCCGTCCATAAGACGATGCCATCGCACTCTCGACCCGTCCATAAGACGGCGTCATTCGGCCCGTCCATAAGACGGTGCCATGTGGAAATAGACCAGCCTCCGACGAGGGCGCGACCCTCGCCGGCGTGTCATGGAGGAGTCAGGTATATACTTGCACCCTGATTTGCCACGGAAATATGCTCGATTCTATGCCGGCTATGTCACAATAAACGGGCATCTTAACATATTCCAACAGTAATTATGTACAGACGATTTTGCCACGGACAGGAAGACTCATCATGTTCAAAATATTTTGACGCAGTATCTAATTTGACGAGTTTGAAAATGATCGACTATAAGACATGTGGTACATTGCATTTCTAATCTAACCTATTTAATTTATTCCATCCTCCTTCGTATTAAAATGCAATGGACCTACTCCTACCTTACCAGTCCCCTAGTCGATTGAATTCATGTCGTCAAAAAAGATACTTAAAGAATTAGAATATGACCACAAAAAAGAGGGGAAAATTTATATTTTAAAAAGATAGATGAGTAACGTCTATACATAATACTTGCACAAATTGGATATATACCAAGTCTTTGGTTGCTCCTCTTCGCTCGTGTCCACATGTGGAGGCCACACGTGACACCTGCATCAATCACTTGATTTCCCATGTATATCGATAACATCACTAATAATTATGAATGCCCACATGTGGAGGCCACACGCGACATCTGCTTTCACGCAATTCACCCATGATCTTTTCCAATAATTGTGTAAAGTATCTTACGAAGAGTTTCTTTGCATTATCCAACACGAATTCCTCAGGAATCACATACCAGCAAACAACACGATTATAACAAATTTTCTCTTTCATGTTCCCAAACTTGAGATATTTATTCGACGTATATACATTCAAAGTATCCTTTGAATTCCATACACACGATTGCTCTTTGCCAACAGCCATTAGGAAGGCCTATAATAATATGAGTCCCCATGAGTCGATAGGACAATCATAAACAGTTGTTTCATTTTCGCAATAGATATTCCGCGTAACTATAACATCTATGTTTGCTTGCAATATTCACCGTATATGCATAGGGTAACATTGATACAGTTTCCAACTTCACTCGCAATATTCATCTCATCATCTTCTCATACTCAACATAGTCTCTGGAAAAAATCTCTTTATTGAATGCGCTTAGCTTGCATAAAATGAACAACGATGATACGATTACACCGATTGGTCCTCGTCTTGAGGTGACCTCTTTCGTAGATCTCCCGACAACCGTACTTGGCAGTTGATAATGAATCATCTCGATCACACAGTACACTTCACTGTATAATATATTAAATCTTGAAAGCCCATTATTATGAATATCTCACGAATTCATAGAATGCATGTCACTAAACATCTTTGTTTATCGATCAGGAGAAAGATAAACTTTTATATGCTGACTTGAGGATAAATCCGTTAGCACTATCATGTTCGAATAAATAAAAGAATCCCTCCAGCATAAAGACATGACTTTCCGTTAATCGATAATATGTATCAAGAACTCAAACAATAATGGATTTCACTCCCGTTAACAGACTCTCATTCTTCCGAGTGAAATAAACTATAGGTTTTTGTACTCGCACTCTCTTGGTTGCTGGTTCAAAGATAACGATAATATCATCTCCATATTAATTCAAAACTATTATAATGTTCACATATTCTTCCATATTGACCAAACGTTTTTATTCGCAAGTCCCCAGTGTTGACTGAATTAGTTTTTGGAGTACCGCAATTGTCCGCAATCTTTATTTTGAGAATAAGAAATTCCGCTCATAACAACATACTAAGCATACTCGTTTTATTACATGGAAACTTTTGGTGTATATCCCATTACCGGGTTAGATAGCATGGGTCTTAACTTCACTGGCCATCAAAACCTGTGTAGTACCAAGAGTGACACTGCGAATGTGACACGTCACGTACTATTCTTTGGAAGGAAATAATTACTCCACCCTTTCATGTCAATAGAAGGCTTCGCATATATGATCACTTTAATGAGACTCACTTTCATAACATCTTAAATCCTCTCTCTTAACCGGTCTAAGGTCGGTTCACCGAAATTCGACCTTTTGTAGTCTCCTACTAAAATCATTACAACCCTTTTTTCTCATCATCAAACCCAACTAAGGCAGCACTTATGACTTCTTTGAATGCGCAAAACATAAACCCAAAGGTTTATGATGAGGAGTGGAGACATAAACGAATCGATGTTTATATAACACTTTCAACCTTCAATAGAAACCCGAGTATGTACTTATCAATTTATGTTTCGCTTGCAAACATCATAGACCAAGAAAATTTTTTGTCTTTCACTAATAACTCACATCCAGAAGGATTCCACATCACTCAATACTTCATCAATATACTGAAGCACTCGCTTGAATATTGGAAACGATTACTTCCATACCAGTTTTTATCTATATACCATCATTATTGACTTCCACACATTCATCTCCCCACATCTTTAAATATTGATTTCATCGACCGCTAGTACATGACATCTAGTTTCTTCAAACCAAAAGGCAGAATTGGATAACTTCAAGCCCACAAACTTAGTCAATATATCAATGTCGACAATAGATTCAGGTACTCTGACTATGCTTCACTGAACTAAATAAAAACAATACAAACTCTGTAGGCAACGTTCGACTTTGGAGCCATCAAGTAGGTCCGAGACTGATTACATGCATTTCATAGGTTCAACGAGCCTTGCTTGCAATACGATTTCTACATCTTCAATAATTATGTCTTCGTTTTAACGGGATAATATCCACTTCTTTGGAGGACTTCATCTTCATTGTTAAAAATCCTCTTAATAATAGGGGTTCCATCTTTATGCCATTTTCTCCTTTTCTTGAAGAACAAAACCATATCATGCTAATACACTCGATCTTATATTTAGAATGCCATTATAAGATGCATGTCTTTGTACTAGACACCGTCGTATCGCTTCGAAAGATAACACTAAGAACATATCTTGCCGACACATGATCTCCCTTCTACTTCGGAACATTCTAATAGAGCGATCAAAGTGGAGTAGGGATATGATAGCTCCGAGTAAATTTAAAACACATCTTCTAAGGGAAAAATCATAATAGATGATAGGAATATCCACCACTACGATTTTCGTTATATATCCACCACTATAATAAAGACCTTTATATTTCCTGATATCCCAATATGACATGGAGAATAACAAATCGTTCGAAGGCAGCAAAACTGTTGTTAAACAAAACTAACTCAATACGCTGCTTATTAGTTGAATGCCAAGACCTTTGCTAGAATGCACACATGGTCAAGATACTCAATAGCTTAATAATGTCACAAGTTAATCAAGAAAAAACGCTCAATAATCATACATTTCCGGACGAATACCATTCCGGACGATAAATAAAATAACACAAGTTTGATATCTCTTTCGTGAACTCCAATAGGCATAGTTATATAGCGGTTGATACTTCTGAAAACCCAAAAATCATAATTCTCAAATATCTTTAAATAACTACTTAGCATCATGATGAATACATTCTAAGCGGCATCCATTCTGGGTAACGAAGTAAATCGAACACATGAAGCCTTCACGATAAAATAAGAATAATCCGAACGAATACCATTTCGGATGATTAAGAAAAATAATTAGGTGCTCTCTTCGACATAGAGTTCATGTTATTAATAATTTGATCATCGAGTATAGATTAAACTTCATCCATTGAAGCTCAGTCGTTTCCTTTAATTCCAGATACTCAAGCATAATTCCAAGAGTTGAGAGACTCTTCGAGGGGTTTCGTTAATGCAGACCCACACAATTCAAATAGAGAACACCGGTAGTTAAAGGCATGACACATTTTTTCGACCAAAAATTAATCACCAATGAAAACCAATGCGATTTGACTACTCCACAACATGCTCGAATCTACTGAATGATTAGTAAGTGTTATGGTCCCTTTTTAGGGGGTACCAACAGTCGTCCGGTTCGTTCAATCAACGAACTCGGTTTTAATTTATAAAAGATATGGAGAGCGATTAAAAGTTAAAATCAAAGTAAGAACACAGCATATATAGTGGAAACCCCGTAAAATGGGGTGAAAACCACTCGACCAAGAGCCGATTATGCTCTTGGTCTGCTCACTAATGGAAATAAGAGAAGTTTACATAAAGCAGGCTAATGAAGATGACTAAGCATAGAAAGCAGTAAGAATCTGGGCAGCGTAACAGCCTGTTCTTCTGCATCCAAAGGGTCCTGTCTTTTCCTTCGTCTTGCCCTGTATTTATAGAGTTGCCGGCGAGTGTAATCCACGTCCTGTCACCGCCTCTGACAAGTTTGTTAGAGGTTGTTATCGCAGGATGTAAAACGAGGCTGGGACCGATGCGTGGTCTGCGTGATCGGGCCCGAAGCATGATAAACGTGACAGGGCCCGAAGCGTGGAACGCGTGAGCCTGTAACTGTTTTGTAACCGTTCGGACCGAACCGCGGAGCCAGCTGGCAGATAACGCTTATTTTTACTANGTTTCATTTTATGATTTTATCATAACCTCACGCATTTCGTGGTTATTTGTTGATTAATAACTTGGCCTTTTAAGCACATCATCACTATCCATACTTGAAGCTTCTCCTTATGTCACAATAAATACATTTATTCGCGAACGTCTTATCTTCCATACTAGCGATTTGACTACTCCACAACATGCTCGAATCTACTGAATGATTAGTAAGAGACTTGATAGAGATGCTCAAATCCACTGGATCCACTAAGTAGAGATGTCGAGACATAAATATATGCTTTATAAAATGAGAAGACGAGACCATCTTTGAATAATATACTTCCACTCGGGAGTTTCATTTTATGATTTTTTCATAACCTCACGCATTTCGTGGTTATTTGTTGATTAATAACTTGGCCTTTTAAGCACATCATCACTATCCATACTTGAAGCTTCTCCTTATGTCACAATAAATACATTTATTCGCGAACGTCTTATCTTCCATACTAGTTTGCCTTTTGTGATAATAATTTCTCGATGCGTTGTATTCCCAAAAACTTATCCTTCGATGACTGTCTTATCATTTTAAAACTCTTCAATATGCGTATTTGTGATTTCTCTGTCCGTCACGATAAATACTCGTTCATTCATCNAGAAAATCTAAATATTAAAATTGAGAAGTGGAAGAGCACGTCTTTTGGATCTAAGGATTCTTTAGTTTGATAATATGAATGTGGTGACTAGAGGTTGTTCCTCCAATGAAACACCGGATGGTGGTAAAGAGAAAGTGATGAAGAATTTCCTTTGTGTAATTGAAAAATGTTATTCACACTTACATAGAAGAAAGATGAATCATATATATACATATGAGCTAACATAAAAGTAACAGAATTATACAAAAAATATAGAATTGTACCAAAAATACAGAACAGATGCATATGCATCACACTTCGGTAGAACTTGTTCCCTTGCTTTATTTTGTCATTTTCAACATGGTTTAACAAGAAAATCTAAATTTTAAAATTGAGAAATGGAAGAGCACGTCTTTTGGAAGCATACTACTCAAGAAACTATTGTGGCAAAAGAGTAGGCTATTGTTGGAGAGAAAACATTCGAGACCGAAGAAGTAATTATCGTGCTAAAAACAGATACTACAAACATGGACATTAGAGAGATTATCAAAATCATACACAAAGTAGTTATTGCATAATAACCATGGAACGTGTAAAGTTGTTCTAGAATAACAACATGAAATTTCGGTGTGGAATTTTATTCTTAGATGACGGTCTTGTCTTTTCATCATTTGAACATATATTTCAAATATAAAATAATCAACACTTTCTTAATGGTTATGTGAACTTTCCTCGTTTTTTCTCATCATTCAGTAAGATTTAAGCATTTCGGATTTTCATCAATTGGTTATTGGTAGTCAGGTCATACTGGTTTACATTGGTGATTCATTATTGTTTGAGAAATTATAAAGGTTTTCATTGATAGGTGTTTCCCTATTTGGATCATGTGATTCTAATGAGTATCATACAACTAACATAATAATGATTACAACGAAAACACATGAAGAGTTTCGCGACATTCGTAATTATATTTGAAGATTTAGAGATAAAGAGCATTATTAGACCAGAGTAATTAGAATTAAATCTCTACCCGATGATGAAATTATTGATAACATGGAGCATCTAATCGATTTTCTTAACTATTTGGAATGGTATTCATCAGGACATCCAACAATTGATTATTAATAATAGAATAAATGTGGGTAGTGATTAATTGATCTTGTTAAATAAATCTATGAAATTATCAAACATCCAACCCAGATTGGGTTGGGCCGCATCATTGGGCTGAAATCTTCGTGTGGGTCGAGCTCTTCTCGTGGTACCTGGTTAAAGGGGTCCCATCAAATTTGCTAGCTGCTATCCATGAAGTGTGATATTGTATGGGGGTATTTTCGTAATTTGCATACCTCGTGAACCTTCTGGTACGTTCCCCAAGGTATTCAGGATATTTCGATTTAAGAGACATTGGGGGTATTTTCATAATTTTGACACCCCGGGCACGATCGACACGCCCTTTATGGTATTTTCGGTATTCTGAGGTGGTTTCGGGTTGAAAT
The DNA here is from genome assembly GCA_009725065.1 of Utricularia reniformis. Lineage (NCBI taxonomy): Eukaryota > Viridiplantae > Streptophyta > Magnoliopsida > Lamiales > Lentibulariaceae > Utricularia > Utricularia reniformis. The sequence continues at coordinate 278,638 of RWGZ01000991.1, read as the reverse complement.
GACGTCGGGGGTATTTTCATAATTTTGACACCACGAGCGCGATCGACACACCATTTATGCTACTTTCGGTATTCTGAGGTGATTTCCTTTTTTAAATGACGTTGGGGGTATTTTCATAATTTTGACACCCCGCGTGTGATCAACACGACCTTTATGGCATTTTCGGTATTTTGAGGTGATTTCGGGTTGAAATGACGTCGGGGGTATTTTTGTAATTTGGAGTCCGGAAGATGTTACGACGCATGTTCATCGATAGTCTTTTATATCTTATGAATTTCGTGAAGATTGACTTATGTCGAGTGTGCTTTTGCCTCTATTCGCAGGTCACGGGTCTATCGAGGAGCGCCTCGGACGATCATCGAGCGCCCCGGATGATCGGAGACATTACGATTGATATCCGGGCGAGATCGGGTATTTTTGTAGAAGTTGGGTCAAATCGGTCAAATTGAATAAGATTGGGTTTTGAACTCATAGATGAGTTGCTTGGCCTGAACCCTCTATAAATATAGGTCCAAGTCATTTAGAGGGGGTCGGAATCAAATCGAAGTAAAACTAGGAATCTGAAATCCTGAAATCTTTCAAGTCTCAGAATCCACGAAAAATTTGCTTAGGAGCTCCAAATCCGTGATAAATTGCTAATGTGAACATTACCGGAGTTGATAAATCGTGGAGGAACATTTTATGATCTGAAAATCCGCGGGTAATTGTACTTGAGCTCCAAATTTGCGATGAATTTATATATTTGGAAATTCCGCAATGAATTTCGTATATGAACATTGCCACATAACAATAATCAGTCAGAAATCTGCCTAAGACACAAATCCGCAATGAATTTGCACATTGGAAGAGAAATCCGCGACTAATTTGGAGGTGAATAGTGTAACGGATACAAAAACGATCAGAAAAGTGACTAATGCACAAATCCGCAATGAATTTGCACATTGGAAGTTAAATCCGCAACTAATTTGGAGGTGAATAGTGCTCTGGATACAAAATCGATCAAAAAAGTGACTAAGGCACAAATCCGCGACAAATTTGCACATAAAAGGGCAAATCAGCGATAAATTTTCTATTGAACAGTAATTTGTGCACTTTTATCCCGGTTTTCAGTATCGAGCTCATTTTTCGTCTCGAAATGAGCATACACCATTTGTTTTGAGCAGATAGACTTCATAAGTTGTATTTTGTGAACTTTTATATAGTGAAACACCCATGTAGAGTTTCGCTCTCTCGAGTACGTAAGCCCATTCGTTGTGGGTCCAACATCGTAATTCCTTGTGTCTTAACAAAAAAAAATCTCTGACTGATCATTGAAATACCAAAAATATTTTAAGACTAGATCAGTTTGGCGCCGTCAATGGGGACTAGCAACACCCGATTTGGCCGTGAATTTTGGACCATAGTGTAATTCATCGCGAATCCTAGGGTAAGGTCGCCAATTGCCGCATAATTCGATTAACTAACGAGAGTAAGTCATAGAGTCACACGACGGTATAACATGCTAATACGTATATGCAGGAAGTAGAGAACAAGGAAGCACCAGGCAATAGGACGACCAGGTAAGCGGAGTAAACATAGTAAATTAAAAGAAGGTTCACAGTAGGGAGCTTAAACGAATACTAAATTAAATCGAAAGGAGTGTAAGGTAAAAACAGAAGTCTCGGGGCGAGGTGGGAACACCAAACTCGGCATCGTGTTCATGAGCACGGTCAGCCACAGGTAAGACATGTTCGAGGAAGGAACACAGGGGTTCTCAATAATAGAATTGTGCGTACTACAGAGCCGAACGGAATCGGATAGGAACGGGGTAGCGCCCGAGTCTCTAACAGGAGAAGGGAAACATATATTCTCGCCGAGCCAACTAATAGCTAACGGTTGGTTTGGGCGAGACATGTCGTCGGGCATGTAAAAATGGATCACAGTAGAAAACCAGGAAAGGATAAGGAGAGGAAATTCAAAAAGAAAGGTAAAGATAAAAGAATAAGTAAACTAAAAGAATAAGAGGGAAATGAATGAAATCTAGCAAATTAAGTATATTATATAGAAGTTTCTTTTAATAGACTATGACCGTTTTACAGATTTTATAGGTGGAGGACAAAAGGCTTAGGTGGCATTGGAACTAAGGTCGTCGATCGTCCGTTGTACGAGTCAACCTTTTTGTTTTTTTGTATTTGCCTTTAACTTGTCTAGTTGTACCTTGAAAGACGATGATATTTACTTGACTTCGAATTGTGTTTCGTTAAATTGTCTTGCTTTATTTCACTAGCTCATAGACGTTGTTATGGTCCGGTTTGCGATCGTTACAAATGGTATCAGAGCCATTTCTCGACACTAAATTGGTGTTGAGACGATCTGAAACTAACATAGAAGTGTGAACTAAGCCGTTGGAGGACGATCGACCATAGACAATAGAAAGATAGCTAGTCGTAGAAGAGCATTAATAGATGGGTATGGAACTAATAGGAAATTTTAAGGATGGCACCAAGAACAAGAGCACGCGGCAACCAAGGGACACAAAGTGAAGGGTCAGAGCAAGCACTGACCCCTTAAACCCAAATCATGGACTTGACAACCCCTACTACCATCAGCCAGGAGAACTTGAGAGGCATATTCCATACCATGGCTACAACGTTGATGAACACCATGATGCAAGGTCAGGTGAGGGGACGAGCAATTTAGACGACACCCTTGGATATACAAGGGAGAAAGGTCGCATGTACTACAACGAAGCATTGAAGAAAGTGGGAATGAGCAGCTTCTTAGGGGGTACGGCGGAAGATGCGGAAGCATGGATGATCCGACTGGAGGAGAAGTTCGACTTGGTGGAGGCGCCGGTTGAGATGAGATCGGGACTAGCGTCGTTATTGTTTGACGGGAGTACCGCCCGCTGGTGGGGGAGTGTATAGGCATCCTTGTTGAAGGGAGTCCCGATTCCATGGACGAAGATAAGAGAAGCATTCATGGACTATTATATTCCGAAAGGACTAAAAAAGGACAAGAGAGCAGAGTTTGACAAGCTGACCCAAGGGAATCGCACGGTCATGGATTACATGCAGGAGTTTGTTGAATTGGGTAGATACGCCCCCGAGGTCATGGGGAGTGAACAAGAAAAGATGCATCACTTCACGGAGGGACTGAATGAAAAGATCAGACTAGCCATGTACAGTAGAGACGACGAAGAGTTCTCGAGTCTAGTAGCGGCCGCGGTGCGAGTGGATGGGGGATTCAGGAGGTTGGGCAACGAGCGAACCAAGGGGGGGGGGCGAAAACGGATTTCCGCGACCGAGGGGCGTGGAAAGGAAAGAGCAACGCGGAGAGTATAGGACCAGCACCGGGACCTCCCACAAGGCCGACTTGTCCTAAGTGTCAGAGGGGCCACTATGGGGAATGCCGCGTCGGAAGTAAAGTGTGCTACATGTGCGGAAAAGAGAAACATTATGCACGGGACTGCCCCAAGAAGAGGAAAACAGAAACAACAGCAAGAGAGAGAACCACTGGAAATGCCCGAGTATTTGCAGTATGTTGGGGATTGAAAACGTGTGCGAACAATCTTGATAGATTATGTAGAACCCGAGAATTAAAGCAAAGAGAAAACAACGACACAAGAAATTAACGTGGAAACCCGGAAAAGGAAAAAACCACGTGATTGGCGGAAAAGGCCAAATTCACTATCACTTGAGAAGATTACAACACACACACACGAAGAGGAAAACTCGGAATACAAGAGTATTTAAGTGCATAACAATGAACCCTAAGACCCCTTTATATAGATGAGGTGGTTGAGATATTAAGGAAACCAACAAATATTCATAATATTTGATCATATCTCCATATATGATTATCCATAATAAAATCATATATATGCGTCCATATATACTGATTTGATATAATATTATTTCCTTCAATATCTCTTTCCATAACTGCCGATATCTTTGACTAATGAGCCCCACCATATCTCAGTTCGGTCCTCGACCGATTGCCTCCATCTCATATCTTCGGGTCACGTGTCATCGGTCCTCTACCGATTGCTTCNTCTTGAGCAAATCCCTAATATAGTGATACTTCAACTCAATGTGCTTCGTCCTAGCATGAAATATCGGGTTCTTCGCCAAACAAATGGCACTCTGACTGTCACTGTACAAAGTCCGCAGATCGGTCCCTTTACCGATCTCCATCAGGAAATTCTGGAGCCACACCATCTCCTTTCCTGCTTCCGAAATCGCAACATACTCTGCCTCAGTGGAGGAAAGTTAGTCACACTTTTGCAACTTCGACTTCCAACTAACAGTTGTACCGCCAACAGTAAATACATACCACGATGTACTCCTTCGATCGTCCAGATCTCCTCCAAGGTCGGCGTCCACGTACTCTGTTAGTTCGATCGTCCCCTTCTAAAACACAGCTCCCGCCCTGATGTCCCTTTGAGGTATCGGAGCAACCACAACACTGCTTCCCAATGCTCTTTCTCAGGGTTCGACATGAACCTGCTCACGACTCCCACTCCATGTGCAATATCAGGTCTTGTACAAATCGTTGCATACATCAAACTCCCGACCGCTGAAGAGTAGGGCACATTCTTCATCTCTTCGGCCTCCTGGTCGGTCATCGGCGCCTGCTCCTTTGAAAGTTTCATGTGTGCTCCAAAAGGTGCAACCTTCAAGTCTCCCACTTGATACCGATCAATCACTTTCTCAATATACTTTTCATGAGACAAGGTAAGTGTACCCTTCTGCAGATCTCTCGAGATTCTCATTCCCAGAATCTGGTTGACCGGTCCTAGGTCCTTAATCTCGAATGCTTCGGACAACTCCCGCTTGACTTGTTTTATCTCCTGCATGTTACCCCCTGCGATCAACATGTCATCGACATACAGTAGAAGGATTACATATGTCCCTTTGCCCCATCATAAATAACAACAATTGTCTGTTTCGCATCTTTTGAATCCCCGTTCTGTCATTAGGGAGTCAAATTTTAAATACCATTGCCGAGGAGCTTGTTTCAACCCATACAAGCTCTTTACCAATTTGCAGACTAGATTTTCTTTATCATGTGCCTTAAACCCCTCGGGTTGTGCCATGTAAATCTCTTCCTCCAAATCACCGTGAAGGAAGGTCGTCTTCACATCCATCTGCTCAAGAAGGAGATTCTTCCCAGCCACTATACTCAATATCACCCTGATCGTCGTCATCTTGACGACCGGTGAGAATACCTCGGAATAGTCAATTCCCTTCTTCTGCAAGAATCCTTTGACCACTAGTTTCTCCTTGTAACGTTTGGACTCATCTGCCTCCTGCTTTACTCTGAAGACCCATCTATTGAGTAAGGCCCGATGTCCCCTCGTCATTTCAGTCAAGACCCAAGTCTTGTTCTTTGACAGGGACGCCATTTCGTCCTCCATGGCAAGCTCCCACTTTTCTTGCTCACGAGACTGAACAGTCTCTCGGAAATTCTCTGGCTCACCATCATGAGTCAGCAATGTATGATACATTGTAGGAGTATAACGATCGGGTGATCTCCTCTCCCTGGTTGACCGCCTCAACACATGAGTGACTTATTCGACATTGTCATCTATCGACTGGACTTCATTCTGCTGATCGGTGTTGTACTGATCAGACTGAGATTCTGACTCGTCGTCAGAAGTGATACCGATCGGCTCATCCGATCGGTCCGGAGGTCCACTGCTCCCACTTGATGGTATCACCCCTATCACCTCGGAAGACTTCTCCCTAGCCTTTGCGATAGCATCCTTGTAAAGTTGATCTTTGTTGAAAGTCGCGTCGACCGATCTAATTATTTTTCTCCCTTCGGTCCAGAACCGATAACCAAAATAATTAATTCCATAACCAACGAAAATAGTCTTTACAGCTTTAGCATAAAGTTTATCCCTCTTCTCAAGGTCTATGTGGACATTTGCAATGCAACCGAACACTTTGAGATGATTCAGCTTCACCTCCTTCCCAGTCCACTTCTCTTCGGGCAACTCGCAATCCAGTGGTACCGATGGACTCCGATTGATCCGGTATGCCGCCGTACTCACAGCATCCGCCAAGAAGGTCTTTGGTAGACTAGCGTGCAATCTCATCGATCGTGCACGCTCATTCAACGTTCGGTTCATTCTTTCGGCAACTCCATTCTACCTCGGCTTGTTCGGGACCGATCGCTCCAGCTTAATACCGTTCGCCAAAGAGTAGTTTCTGAACTCCTCCCCGTCATACTCTCCTCCATTGTTTGATTTCAGACACTTCAACTTGGTTCCAGCCTCGAACTCCACCTCTGCTTTTCACCTTTTGAATGTCTGGAACACATCAGATTTATTCCTTAGAAAATAGACCCATACCTTACGGGTACAGTCGTCAATGAAGGTGACGTAGTACTTCGAGCCTCCAACGGACTCGACCGGTGCCATACCCCACACATCGGTATGCACGAGTTCCAGATTGCTGGTTTTCCGATCCCGCTTCACCTTCGTAAAGGTTACTCTCCTATGCTTGCCGAGCACACAATCTTCACAGAACCCAACCTCTTTGTCCTCAAAGGTCGGTAATAAGCCTTTTCGGGCCATGATCTTCATGCCTTTCTCACTCATGTGGCCAAGGCGATCGTGCCACATCTTCAGCAACCTCCTTCGGTCCTCCGTAGATCGGTCCCCATGGGATCGATCGGTCTGAAGTGTAGTGAGAGTGGATCGGTCCCCATCTGGCCCGATCGGTTTCTCCACGTACAGAGTTTCCGACTTGATTCCTTTAGCAATGACCAAAGCCCCTTTGGTCACTCTCCACTGACCGCTCCCGAAAGACGTTCGGTACCCCTTGGAATCCAACTGTCCGACCGATATCAGGTTCTTACTCAGTCCGGGTATATACATCACATCCTCCAAGGTCCAACAGTAACCATTTGAGGATCGAATCGGTATATCACCCCGACCTGTGATCTCCAGGAACTTCCCATCGGCAAGATAAACCTTCCCGAAATTCCCTGCTTTGAAAGACTTAAACAACTTCTGGTTAAAACAGGAGTGAAAGGATGCACCTGAGTCAACCACCCATGACTCAACTGGACTCTCGAGACAGAGTACAAGTGCATCGTCAGATTCAGCCGCTACCGATGCTGAATTCTCCTCCTTCTTGTGCTCTTTACATTCCCTGCGGAAGTATCCCTTCTTCCCGCAATTCCAGCAATCGGGATCCCCCGATTCTTTGACTTTCCCCAATTCCTCGATCAGGCCCCGCTCTCGCCATTCTGTCCTGGGTTATACTTCCGACCCCTGGAAGAATCTGTCACCAATGCATTACTTTTGGTATCTCCCTTATGCTTCCGTCTCAATTCTTCACTGATGAGTCGAACCCGCACATCATCGAAATTGAGTTTCCCAGGTTGACTACTGATAATATCAACCGTCGTTGACCAGCTTTCAGGCATGGTACCAAGAACGGCAACGGCCTGCGTGTCATCATCCATGACATGTCCAGCCAGCGACAACTGGCCTGTAAGATATCAGAAATCATTCAGATGTTCTGCAACCGAGACACCCTCTCCCATCGTCATGGTATACAACTGCCGTATCAAGAGCACACGATTTGTCGATGAAGGCCGCTCGTACATATCGGACAACGCCTTGATCATACCGTGAGTCGTAGTATGTTTGTTGTAGTTAAACGCCACCTTCTTCGACAACGATAGTTGAACGATCGCCAACGCCTTGCGATCCAATTTCTGCCAATCCGCATCCTCCATCTTTGCCGGCTTCTTTTCTTCCAATGCTTCCCCTANTAATGAAAATGACGAGGTAAAGAAAGCAAGAAGAATTCGGCAGCGTAACAGCCTGTTCTTCTGCATCCAAAGGGTCCTGTCTTTTCCTTCGTCTTGCCATGTATTTATAGAGTTGCCGGCGAGTGTAATCCACGTCCTGTAACCGCCTCTGACAAGTTTGTTAGAGGTTGTTATCGCAGGATGTAAAACGAGGCTGGGACCGATGCGTGGTCTGCGTGATCGGGCTCGAAGCATGATAAACGTGACAGGGCCCGAACCGTGGAACGCGTGAGCCTGAAACCGTTTTGTAACCGTTCGGACCGAACCACGGAGCCAGCTGGCAGATAACGCTTATTTTTACTATGGTTATCTTCGGTCCTCCGTGTTGAACATCGGGCCGGTCTTCTTAAAGGTGTAATTGGGCTGTGAGAATTCGTTTTGATTAGTTAAATCGGCCCAACTGTTATCGGGCCTCACCCATCACAGGGTACCCGGTCCTAGAGTTCTCATCAATAGGAGTGGGAAGGAAAAAGAATGGTCATTTGGGACAAAAAACTTGAGAAAACTCGAGAGAATTAGAGTTATCGCGAAAATTCAGACCAAGAAGAAATTATCGCGGAAATTGGGATCTACTTGCAACTTTATCGCGTAATTGAGCGAAGAAGCAAATTATCGTGGAAACAGGACTAGCTTGCAAAATTATCGCTGGATTCGGGGCCAGTAAGTAAATTATCGCGAATTTGGGAGCGGGTTGCAATATTATCGCGGAATTGGGGGCCAATAAGTAAATTGTCACGAATTTAGGAGCTACTTGAAATATTATCGCGTAAATTTACTTTTATGCAAATTATCACGGAAGTTAAATATCGAAATGCAAAATCATCGTGAATCCTAGGGAAGTAGGGAACAAGAAGGCACCAGGTAATTGGACAACCAAGTAAGCGGAGTAAACATAGTAAATTAAAAGAAGGTTCACAGTTAGGGGCTTAAACGAATACTAAATTAAATCGAAAGGAGTGTAAGGTAAAAATAGAAGTCTCGGGGCGAGGTGGGAACACCAAATCCGGCATCGTGTTCATTAGCACGGTCAGCCACAGGTAGGACATGTCCGAGAAAGGAACACATGGGTTCTCCAGAACAGAATTGCGCGCACTACAGAGTCAAACGGAACCGGATAGGAATGGGGTAGCACCCGAGTCTCTGACCGGAGAAGGGAAGCATATATTCTCGCCGAGCCAACTAACGTCTAAAGGTCGGTTTGGGCGAGACATGTCGTCGGGCATGTAAAAACCGACCACAATAGAAAACCAGGAAAGGATAAGGAGAGGAAATGCAAAAAGAAAGGGAAAGATAAAAAAAAAGTAAACTAAGAGAATAAGAGAGAAATTAATGAAATCTAGCAAATCATGTATATTATATGGAAGTTTCTTTTAATAGACTATGACCGTTTTACAGATTTTGTAGGGGGAGGACGGGAGGCTTAGGTGGCATTGAAACTGAGGTCGTCGATCGTCCGTTGTACGAGTAAACCTTTTTGTTTTTGTTTTTGCCTTTAACTTGTCTAGTTGTACCTAGAAAGACGATGATATCTCCTTGACTTTGAATTGCGCTTCGTTAAATTGTCTCGCTTTATTTCACTAGCGCATAGATATTGTTTAGGTCCGGTTGCGATCGTTACACACCCGATCAACACGAGTAGGAGTGAAATATTTACGCTAGTCTAAGGATTGTACCTTGAAACTGGCGCTACTTCTATTAGGCCAGTGAAGGTTAACTACGTTTACTTACCTTTGCGGAGTAGAATGGAAAAGGTCAGGGATATACATGATAGGATGATTATGGGTGCAAGTTTATACCCGAATGGTAAACGTGATAGGCGCTACTTGAGGCCCACTAGTGCTTGTTGAGGCCCGAGTTATGAAGTTAAGTTGGGAGCTAGTTGAGGCCGTGATTAATGGTTCCTGTTTTAGACCCCGAATTTGAGAATGGTAATGGTATTGAATGCTCATTAAGTTCCGTGAAAAGACATCCGCTTCCTCCATGGTCCTAAAAAACCAACAAAGCCAAGGCGCTGGATCCGCCTATGTGGGAGTGAAAAATTTACTTCAATCTAAAGATTGTACTCTGAACATGACGCTACTTTCGCACAGGCAGTGAAGGCTCTCCATGGCATGAGGTAACCGATCTATTCAGTTGGGAGTGAAAAATTTACGTCATTCTAAGGATTGTACCCGGAACTTGACGCTACTTTCACCTGGATTGTGGAGGCTCCCTACACTTATTTCTGGAGGAATGTGGCAAGTCGGTCTAAGTTAGAGGTGTTGGGCGGTTGTTAAGGCCCAACATCGGGGTTTCCAGAATTTAATCTATTATCGGTATTTTCATTTGTGATCAAGATTTCATGAACTCGATCAATTTTTGATTCCATATTTACGAGTAATTGTTCTGATTATTGTCAAGGACTATTGTAACGACCCTAATTCGAGCCTAGCTGTTTTGGTAAAATGTGCTAAATAAAACGAAACGTTCGAATGTAAACGTAAAACATAGTTAAAAAACATTCAAATTTAACAACATAATTTAGAGTGTTCTCAAAAGACCGGACTCTATCACCGGACAACCGACGACCTCCTTCCCATGCCCTTCTCATACCTCGTCTACGTCACCTACAAAATCTGTAAAGCGGTCACAATCTATTAAAGGAAACTTCACACACGCTACACATTATCTTTTAATTTCTTAACTAAACCGTATACACATGCGTAAATCATTTCTTTTAACTGTTTGCTCATTTCCTTCTTCTTTTACCCTTGTCATTCTCCTCATACTTTAACTTTACTGTTGCCGAGAGTAGCATGCTTGGTACATGTCGCGCCCAAACCAACCGTTAGCTGTTGGATGACTCGACGGGCCATATGCTTCAATTCCCTGGGTGGGTACTTAGGCGCTACCCCTTTTTCCACCCGGATCCGTTCTGCCCTTTTCGTACCTATCTTTCCATCTTTGGAACTTATCGTTCCCTTCATCAGGCATGCCCTTCCTTTGGCGAATCGTGTACTAGGCACGATGCCGGGTTCAGTTGGACGGTCCATCCTTCCTCACCCCGAGTCTTATTTACATTTATCTCATTCGTTCGTGTCTTTTTCTTTCTTCCTTAATGACCCAATCCCGTTTCCCTAAGTCTGAACCTTCCCTTACTACATTGTGTTCACTCCACTTACCATTTTCTTTCGCCCGTTATAGTCCCTTCGTGCTTCCCTGCATTTCGTAATAGTTCTTAGTACTCAATTTCCTACGTTATTATCTTATTGTTAACTATGTGATTACCTAGACCTGACGTATCCCTTTTCCCTTACGATCCAGCGTTGGAACGCGATGAAAACACCCGGTCCTTAGAATTTCCGAGATAATTCCCTTCAGTACAGAATTTCGTGATAATTTTCTTCTTAGGGCCAAATCCGCGATAATTTCCTTCTTCGATATTTTCCGCGATAATTTTTTTCTTCGTTGCAAATCCGTTACAATTTTGCCTTTGTTTCCAAATCCGCGATAATTCTCTTGTACCATTTTTTCGCGACAATTTTGCATGCCTAAAATTTGCGATAATTTTCTCTTTCTCGACATTTTTCGTGTTTTTCAGGTTTTTCGTGGATTTCCGTTGGTTAATGACAATTAACTCGTTTTTGGGCCTCCCCACCCCTATTTATAGACATCATAACTTCCCTAATTCACACTATGACCCTTCATTCTTTTTATTTTGACCCCTCCTTTATCTTTTGCTTTACTTTTCTATTTTTCGTTTCCTTTTTCGTTCTTTCATTCTCGTATCCCTCGTTATTCCTTGTCTAGACTTTATTGCTACATTCCCTACTTATTTGTTCCATCATACATTTTTCATGGCTATTACATCATTCCCCACTTATTTTGAGTTTCGTCCCGAAACTCGTGCGTACCAATCTTCCATTAACTCCGGCGCTCTCTGTCTAATCTCTCGTTCCGTTTCCCATTTAGCTTCCCTTTCTCCCTGATTAGACCATTGCACTTTCACCATGGGAATTAGTTTGTTTCTTAGTCTTCTTTCCTCTCTGCCTAGGATTTTCACTGGAACTTCCTCGTATGTCAATTCCGGGGTTATCTCTATGGGTTCCTGCACACATTCTAGGATTGCTCCGGTCACACTCCTCCTCAGTTGGGATACGTGAAAAACATTGTGGATCGCCCTCATCTCTTCCGGAAGCTTCAGCTGGTATGCTAGGTTTCAGATTCTTCGTTCCACCTCTTATGGTCTGATATACCGAGGACTCAGCTTCTCTGTCCTTGTGGTCCTTAGCACCCCCTTCATTGGTGGTATCTTTAGGTAGGCGTGATCCCCAACTTTTAACTCTAATGGTCTTCTTTTTGTGTCTGCCCAACTTTTGTATCGGTCCTGTGCCGCCTTAATGTTCATTCGTACCACAGCCACCTTTTCAATAGTGACTTCCACCAATTCTGTTCCCGTGGTCTTTCTCTCTCCCACCTCATCCCAGCATAGTGGTGTACGACACTTCCTCCCGTACAATGCCTCATATGGGGCCATGCCAATGCTGCTCTGAAAGCTATTATTGTATGCAAATTCCACCAGCGGTAGGAAATCCTCCCAACCTCCCTTAAACTCCAACACACATGCCCGTAACATATCCTCCATAATATGGTTGGTTCTCTCGGTCTGACCATCTGTCTGTGGGTGATAGGCTGTGCTCATGCTTAACTGGGTTCTGAGTGATTTCTGTAAACTTTGCCAAAATCTAGACGTGAATCTCGGGTCTCTGTCTGACAAAATATTTACTAGAACTCCATGTAACTTGACTATGTTATCCACAAATATTTTGGCTAGCCTGTCTACTCCGTATGTTATCTTGACTGCTAAGAAATGAGCCGCCTTTGTAAGACGGTCAACCACTACACATATCGCGTCGTTCTTCCGTGGGCTCTTGGG
>RWGZ01000991.1:83824-260655 GCA_009725065.1 Utricularia reniformis | reverse complement strand
TGACCGAACAGTCTATTGAAGAGATTGGGGCTCTATGTCATGAACTCCAGGGCTTGAATATTGATGCTACTGAATCCCCAGGAGAACCCAATTGGATGGACTCATTCGTTAAATACCTCTCAAACGGATATCTCCCTGAAGATAAATCTGAAGCCAGGAAAATAGAGGTCCGGGCTAAGAGATTCACCTTAGTCGACGGACGCTTGTTTAAAAAGAGTTTTGAGGGCCCGCTTCTGCGATGTTTATCTCCTATTGAGGCCGAAGCTGTCATGATTTATGTTCATGAAGGGATATGCGGCATTCATTCAGGGGCCCGATCTTTATACCACCGCATTATTAGAGCTGGGTATTTTTGGCCAACATTGCTCGCTGATGCTACGCAGTATACTAAGCGTTGGGCCATATGTCAATACCACGCTCCACTCCCGCAATTGCCTGGGGCTCCACTATCGATTACCCCATTGCCTTGTCCGTTTGACAAATGGGGAATTGATATCCTCGGACCTTTTCCTCGGTCCATAGGACAAAGGAAATTTTGTATTGTAGCGGTGGAATACTATTCAAAGTGGATTGAAGTAGAATCTGTAGCCATCATCTCGGAAAAAGAGGTCAAACACTTTATCTGGCGAAATATTGTGAGCCGTTTCGGGGTTCCCCGAGCGCTCGTATCTGATAATGGGACTCAGTTCCGCGGAAAGAACATACGGGATCTATGCACCAAGTTGGCATCACCCAGCATTTCTCATCAGTGGCTCATCTCCAAACCAACGGACTTACGGAGGTATCTAACAAGGTTATCCTAAAAGGACTGAAAACCAAGTAGGAAGATTTCGGGGGTAAATGACCTGAACACATCTATGAGGTCCTATGGGCATACCGAACTACACCCCGCTCAACAACCCAGGAGTCACCTTTCTCATTGGTGTATGGGACCGAAGCTGTTAGCCCGGTGGAGGTTGCCATCCGATCACCTCGGATATCTCAATACGATGAACATATGAACGGTGAAAGGAGATTATTGGACCTCGAGATGGTCGAAGAAAAAAGAGATGCGGTTTATGCACGGATGCGTGCTTACCAGCGGAATATGGAACGGGCCCATAACAAACGAGTCCTCCCAAGGAATTCTTTGAAGGCGACCTCGTCCTCAGAAGCATTAAGGTGCAAAGGAATGTTGGAAAGCTGAACAGAAATTGGGAGGGACCGTATCGCATATCGGCGAAATTGGAGTCAAGTGCGTATAAACTTGAAACATTGGATGGTATAGAGGTCCCCCGAACTTGGAATGTCATGAATTTAAGGCGATACTTCTTATGAATTTTCGATTAATGTGTTTGACTCAATAAAAAACATTCCATTAAACGTAAGTGGCAAACAAGTAAGTACAAAAGTTCACTATTTCTAATAGAATGATGGATCGATCTTGGAGTTGTGTAAGCTTAGGACGAATCTGGACTGGTGACCGAAACTTCTTGTCCGCAAGGTTCCCAAGTTGCAGTGACCGCTCTGACGAGTCAGATGCTCCTGCACTTGCCTAGCCCCATGGATGAGTCGTGATTCTCCCAGAACTCATTACGAACTAAGACATTCCCTCCAATGGCATTCAGTCTTTAGGGATGGCCTTTTGTACCTATGAAATCTGCTACAACGAAAGGAATGATAGTCAGCATATCGAAACATAAGATCGGTCCTAACATAAGACGTTTTATAAGCCAAGCTTAGCCAGTCAAACCTAAGGGACTTTAATAGAACCAAGGTTCGGCGAAAGCCCGTAAAAACTCATAATTAACGCAGACTATGCCTATTCAATTAAGTAATGATTCCAAGGACGGAATAAGAGTGACCCATACACCATGTAAAACGACTGATCCAATCAAAATTGACGTAAATAAACTAAATATAACGTCTGGGACCGATGGTTGACAACCTGTAAGTGTCCCCGATCTTTTACTTGTTAGTTTATTCTGAAGTTAATATGAACTACTTCGTTAAGTTAAAACTTATTAGTTTATTCCGAAGTTAGTTATATCAGTTCACTCTGGTAATTAAAACAACTAAAGCTGAAGGAAAAGGGAGGAAAATTTTATATTAAACAAAAAGAATGGCAGATACAAAGTAATATCTAACTAATCTCCCCCTCTTCTTGGTCCTCTACTTCGGGCTCCTGGGGTTCGGTCGGTTCGGCGAGCCGCTTCAACTCTTCCTCTTGATCAGCCACCTTCTGGTTGACCGCTTTCTCCATCTCTTCAAAAAGATAGAAGAAATGGTCCTCCTCCAGCACAGGCTCTTCCAAAGTTGGAATGACCTGGAACTTGCCATCCTTCTCCAGTGGCTCGATCATCTTCCATCGCTCGTCCGAAGGGGAAAGCCCGAACGTCTGGATAACATGCGAGAGCATGTTATCCAGATACTTCGCAGTGTAAACCCCATGTATGTTGTCCGCTAAAGCGAACAACAATGGAGACTGAGCGAACCCCAGAACCGCCTCCCGAACCGAACCTTCAGACGAAGTGCGGGCCCTCGTCAACTCCTCATCCAAGGCCGCTTTTTCTTCTTGGGCCCGAAGGAGAAGCTCATTCATCTTATTCCTCTTCTCCTGGGCCCGACCTTGGACTTGGTTAATTTCTTCGTCTTTGGCCCGCAGCTTGGCCTCCAGGTCGTTTATTCGCCCCTGAGCTACTTCCCCCACCTTCTCTAGCTCAGTGACTTTATCTGCTAAGAGCGAGACCTCCGTCCCTGCTCTTAGCAGCTCATTGTCCAATCGGTCACGGTCCTCCAGTACCGTGGCCAATTCCCCGTGCTTGATCTCAACTTGCCTTTTCGCAAGGTCAAGTTGGTCTTGGACTTTCTGGGACACAACGCTATCACCTTGGTATTTCTCCATTGTGATAGTTGTTGTAAAAGCTTTCCTCAACATCTGCAAAAGACAATACATGGTTAAGAATAAAGCTTCGGGCCTCTAGATTAACTAAAATTTACCTTAGATGTGAGGTCAATGAATCTTTCCATGATATCTTCCCCAGATACGTCCGCTTGGACGTTATCTGGGTTCTGCTCCCCAAAAAGGTGGAAGTTCTTCACAAAGGCACTCCGCCAGGAGGACAACTTCCTCCCCTTGCTGAACCTGTTCAACAGGTCCAAAGCAACTCCCCAATCGGAGTTAGTCTTCAGGCCCTGCCCAGGTTCCTTCAAAACAATCCCCTTGTTGGGGACCGGAGCGCGGCCTCCCTTCTTCAGCCTCTTCGGCTCCTGCGAGGCTTCTGCTTGGGTCACCCTCTTCCCTTTTCCCAAGGGGACCGGCGGCAGGGAGACGTTCGGCTTAAGCTGAGGGCCGGGGAGAACCTTCTCCACGGGAACCGCTCCATGCAGCAACAAAGTAATAGTCTTAGCGTTAATAAAAGAGCTATTATCGATTTGATAGAGGCTGGATAAGCTCAAAGAACGAATCCGAGCCTTTATCACCTCCTCTACAACTCCAAATACCCGAAAGGTAGGCCCCTCTCCGCTTGAGGACTGTCCGGTGCAGCGAAGGGTCAATGTGCCCGCGCAGGTTGTTTGGACCGGAGGGTTCCCTGACCCCGAAGGGACCACCGTGCCTCCCGTTGCCGATTCACTTGCTTCGGCGCCGCCCGATGCTACCCTTTGTCCCTCAGAAGGACGGACCGAAGTAGCTGACACACGTTTAAAGTGGGCGCTCGGCATCGTCTCAGTTGAATCTGCAAAACGGATACATAAGGATCAGGATTAAGTAAAACACAAGTATTATCTCATAATCGATCCTTCTGATGGATCTGAATATGAGCTAGAAGATAAAACCCCCTTTGGGGCTGGGGCTACGGTTCTACCCGCAACACCTATCTCTATTAATCTTCTCTCCCGAAGCAGATCTATTCGCTTAAGGTGTGCTTCGGGAGGGGGAACAACGCAAGAGTGTTTGCGGTGTCCGTGCGGGAGGGGTTGAACCTGCTTCGGTCCAATTGCCCTATGCGTGGGTGTGTTATGCGTGGCCATACTTTCAACAGATCGTCTTGCGGAACTGTCATCCACACATAACAAACCTCCCACGCATGAAGAGACTCCTCTTTATCTACAATTGCGCACTCCTTGGTGCGCACCGCTATATAGTACAACTTACGACACCCCAACAGACCTTTTCCCTTTCGGGACCCAACCAAGAACAGATTAAAGAAGTGTTCTAAGGTTGGGGCCCGATTCTGTTGGTAACAATAAAAAATAAACGCTACAATAAACACGTAACTGCCCCGGAATAACGCAAAAGTGGGGCAGTGGATCTCTTTAAGAACGGCCGTTACAAAAGGATGTAGCGGAAAACGAAGCCCGCACCTTAAAGAGGCATATCTAACTGGAATAGCGGACGCCGGCACATTCATCTCCGCCGGAAGGAAACAGGGAACATCTTCCCGTCCCTTCCAGATAGAGTAATGTGTCGAGATTCAAAACCTAGACCTAAATTCCTCAATGTCCAACTCAGACATAGAGGGATAACGCGTTTTATGAGGAGCCATAAGCGTTTACCTTAGAAAGAAAAGATTGAGAGGCGGTTTGGCGAAATAGCGGTTGAGGGCACAGAGCTTGACTGCAAATTCTTTCTCACGAGAATGACGATGAGCAGAAACAGTGCCCAGAACCCCGATTTAAATATTAATCTCCCAACCAATGGTGCGCTGCCACGTGATACTGTCCACAACTGTGACAGTACGGACATCACTCATCACGCCTCTTGAACTTTCGAATATGAAGAGGTGCGGGCCAAGATATTAATATTTAAAGAATATCAAGGGTAAAAAGATAATTTAAACCTAAGTTAGCAAATTTTAAGCGTAACCGACCCCTGCTCTAAGGCAAAGATCGGTCCCCTGGACTCTCACTATCTACATGAACGGTCCCCAGTTATCATGAATGTGTAAACATCATGTGATCGGCCTTGTATCACCTCTGCGATTGGCAATCAAGCCCGAGGGGCTCGTGATGAGAACTCTAGGACCGGGTACCCTGTAATGGGTGAAGCCCGATAGCAGTTGGGCCGACTTAAATAATCAAAACGAACTCTTATAGGCCACTTACACCTTCAGGAAGAGCGGCCCGAGGTTCAACACAGAGGACCGAAGATAACCTTAGTAAATAAAAGCGTTATCTGCCAGCTGGCTCCGGGGTTCGGTCCGAACGGTCACAAAACGGTTACAGGCTCACGCGTTCCACGCTTTGGGCCCTATCACGTTTATCATGCTTCGGGCCCGATCACGCAGACCACGCCTCGGTCCCAGCCTCGTTTTACATCCTGCGATAACAACCTCTAACAAACTTGTCAGAGGCGGTTACAGGACGTGGATTACACTCGCCGGCGACTCTATAAATACAGGGCAAGACGAAGGAAATAACAGGACCCTTTGGACGCGGAAGAACAGGCTGTTACTCTGTCGGATTTTTATCGCTTTCTTTACCTCGTCATTTTCATTAGCCCGTCTTGTGTAAACTGTTGAGTTATTTTATTAGTGAGCAGGCTAAGAGCATAATCAGCTCTTAGTCGAGTGGTTTTCACCCCAATTCACGGGGTTTCCACTATATATTGCCGTGCATTTATTTTGGTTTTTAGCTTTTGATCGTCTTCCACATTTTAAAGAAATCCGAATCGAGTTCGTTTGTTGAACGAACCGGACGACTGCTGGGGCCCCCTAAAAAGGGACCATAACACCCCCGATTCTCGTCTGACGTGGCTAAAGGGTACTTTTGATTTCCTATTATATATATTGAGCGATGTGATTTCAGGGGAAATCTCGTAATTTGAGCATCCCGGGTGAACGTATGAGGATTATGAGGTGTTTTGAACTGTTTTGGATGATTTCGGTTGGAAATAATCCCAGGGGTATTTTCGTAAATTGGCACTCGGAAAGTTCGTTGCATCCCAAGGCGATATTTTTTGCTATCTCCTAAGAATTTGGAGACAATGAATTGGTAAAGAATATTCTCGGATATTTTCTCGACATTACGTGCTACTAGTGTTCAACCGAGGTGCATTCTCGAAGATCTGGGGCACTGTGACACTTATTCGGTATTAATTGGATATTTTCTAAGTCGGGCTAATTTAACTAAGATTGGGCTGTTGGACCTTAATTTGACTTATTGGGCCTAGTTTTTTATAAATTCAAGAACCCAGGAACCAAAAAAGGGTTGAGACTGTTCTCATGCTTCCCAAGGCAAAGTATTACATCCCTAGTCGCGACATGTTTCTGCCTGAGTCTCGACTTATTGTTGTTCCAGCATGAGTTGCGAGTTGATGCTCCGCCTGCACTCGCGACTTATTGCTTGTACTCGCGACTTGTTGTCATTCGCGATGTGATGCTTATCTTCCGGTCGCGAGTTGTTGCTTCCTTGACAGTCGCGACTTGTTGCTTCTCTGCCAGTCGCGACTTGTTGCTTCTCTGCCAGTCGCGACTTGTTGCATCTCTATCAGTCGAGAGTTGTTGCTACTCTACCAATCGCGACTTGTTGTTGTTTCAGCCTAACTAGCGAGTTGTCGCCCTGCTGATTCGCGAGTTGTTGACTACAACTCGCGACTGCACCCTCTTTCGGTCGCAACGTAGTGTTTTCGATCGTTTTTGAGCCGTTTTCATCTGGATTCTTGTTACCACATCATTGTACTTGTATTTGTTGAATATCATAGTGAAGACCAAGGTAGAGCTTCGCTCTCCCGAGTACGTAAGCTCACACATTGAGGGCCAAAATTCGTATATCGCTCGTCCCCACAAAAATTGAACTCAAAATTATATAATAAATTGGCTCATCATAAACGAATACCCTAATATATTTTTAGACGAGATCACGTATATACAACAAGTATTCGTGATGTTAGGCTTTATTTAGTTTGAATACACTTGGTTTTACCAAATATACTATGTGTTTTGTATAAATATTATTTGGCTCATTTTTCACATAGTTCCGCATGTTTTAGGTGTGATGATTTTGATTTCAATTAAGCTTGAATTGATGTTGTTAATACATGNACTTGCTTCGGCGCTGCCTGATACTTCCCTTTGTCCCTCAGAAGGACGGACCGAAGTAGCTGCCAAACGTTTAAAACGGGCGCTCGGCATCGTCTTAGTTGAATCTGCAAAACGAATACATAAGGATCAGGAAAGATTAAAACACAAGTACTATTTCATACCCGATCCTTCTGACGGATCTGAATCTGAACTAGAAGATAAAACCCCCTTCGGGGCTGGAGCACCGGTCCTACCCGCAACACCCATCTCTATTAATCTTCTCTCCCGAAGCAGATCTATTCGCTTAAGACGTGCTTCGAGAGGGGGGAACAACGCAAGAGTGTTTGCGGTGTCCGTGCGGGAGGGGTTGAACCTGCTTCGGTCCAATTGCCCTATGTGTGGGTGTGTTATGCGTGACCATACTTTCAACAGATCCTCTTGCGGAACTGTCATCCACACATCACATAACAAGCCTCCCACGCATGAAGAGACCCCTCTTTATCTACAATTGCGCATTCTTTGGTGCGCACGGCTATGTAGTACAACTTACGACACCCCAACAGACCTTTTCCCTTTCGGGACCCAACCAAGAACCGGTTAAAGAAGTGTTCTAAGGTTGGGGCTCGATTCTGTTGGTGACAATAAAAAATGAACGCTATAATATATACGTAACTGCCCGGGAATAACGCAAAAGTGGGGCAGTGGATTTCTTTAAGCACGGCCGCTACAAAAGGATGTAGCGGAAAACGAAACACGCACTTTAAAGAGGCGTAGCTAACCGGAATAGCAGACGTCGACACATTCATCTCCACCGGAAGGAAACAGGGAATGTCTTCCCGTCCCTTCCAGATGGAGTAATGTGCCGGGATTGAAAACTTAAACCTAAATTCCTCAATGTCTAACTCAGACATAGAAGGATAACGCGTTTCATGGGAGCCATGAAAGTATACCTTAACAAAAACGAGTTGGAAGAGGGTTGGACGAGAGAGCGATTTTTGGCACAAGAACTTGCTGCGATTTTCTCTTCGCGAAAATGACGATGAGGAGAAACAGTGCCCTAAATCCCGATTTAAATATTAATCTCCCAGCCAATAACGTGCCGCCACGTAATACTGCCCCAGACTGTGACTGTACGGAGCGCACTCATCACGCCTCTTGAACTACCGAAGGTGAAGAGGCACGGGTTGGGATATTAGTATTTAAGGAATAACGAAAATAAAATATAATTTAAATATACGTTGCTAGCCCTTAAGCAAGATCGATCCATACGCTAAGGCAAACTGCGGTCCCCTGGACTCTCACTACTTACAGGTACGGTCCTTTGTTCTCATGAATGTGCAGACATCATGTGATCGGCCTTGTATCACCTCTGCAATTGGCAATCAAGCCCGAGGGGCTAGTGATGAGAACTCTAGGACCGGATACCTTGTGATGGGTAAGGCCCAGCAACGATTGGACCAATTCAATTGGCGAAAATGAATCCTTATAGTCCATTCCACACCTCCAATAAAGAGCGGCCCGATGTTCTACTGAGGATCGAAGATGACCTTAGCGAAATAAAGCGTTTTCTGCTAGCTGGCACTTGGGTTCGGTCCGAGCAGTTACAACTCACGTTTACCACGCTTCGGGCCTTCCCACGTTTACCACGCTTCGGGCCCGATCACGTTTACCACGCTTCAGTCCCAGCCTCGTTTTACATCCCGCGATAACAAACCTGTTAGAGGCGGTTACGGAGCGTGATTTACACTCACTAAGAACTCTATAAATACAGGGCCAGACGACGGAGATAACAGGACCCTTTGGACGGGGAAGAACAGGTTGTTACCCTGTTGGATTCTTATCGCTTTCTTTACCTCGTCATTTCATTAGTCTTTCTTGTATGAACTTTGAGTTATTTCATTAGTGAGCAGGCTAAGAGCATAATCAACTCTTAGTCGAGTGGTTTTCACCACAGTTCTTGGGGTTTCCACTATATATCGCCATGCATTACTTTGTTTTTAGCTTTTGATCGTCTTCCACACTTAAAATAAATCAGAACCGAGTTCGTTTATTGAACGAACCGGACGACTGTTGGCACCCCCTAAAAAGGGACCATAACACAAATAAATTGGACTTTCCCGATATTGATTATCATGATTTTGACCAAGTTAAATACCATGTAGGAATTATAGAGTATAATCGAAATAATGACGTGAGTATGCACGGATATTACCTATAAGGAAATGAGATCATACCGTAAAAATACTTGAAAAAGTCAATTATTTTATTACCCTTTACATGTTATAAACCATTCCAAATTAGAAACATTTTAACCTATGATGAATGTGTGCTTCAAATTTTAGAATTTCACGCATCGAGTGCGTGTTAGGTGCTCGGGTGCGTGACACATATTTTTTTTAAAAAAATTAGGATTAATGAGAATGAGATAATAAGTTGTGCAAAAGCTCTGGTGCATAGTAAAAAGAACTAAACAAGTAACTGAAAGACGGTGAAAAACAAGAAACTAACAAATGTAAATTACGAAATTTATATTTCATTCGTAAATTGTTTTAAAATTCATTACTTTTTAGATGTTGTGTATTGTGAATATTACAAATATTTATATTCATTATTTTATTATCTTGAATTTGAATCACTCTAAATGGGATACTTTTAAAATCACAGCTCCATATACCTCGTGCCCGTGCAACGTAGATTTTAATGAGAAAATGGCGACTTGGGTTCCCAAAGTTTGGATAATTTGGCAATTTTGATCCCCAAAGTTTCGAGTGGCAAAAAAAGTCCCCAAAGTTTGATGATTTGGCAATTTTGGTCCCCAAAGTTGCGTATTTTCACAAAATACGTCCCCAAAGTTTGCGAATTTTGGCAAAACCGGCCCCCAAATTAATTTTCGTCCTGGGACCTAATTTGCCACAAATTACAACTTTGGGGACCAATTATGCCACACGCACATAACTTTGGAGACTAGTTTTGCCAAAATTCGCAAACTTTGGGGATCGGTTTTGCGTACATGAAACTTTGGGGGCTGGTTTTACCAAAATTAGAAAGTTTGGGGATCAAAATTATCAAAAATTTCAAACTTTGGAGACCAAAAGTGTCTTTCTCCCGATTTTAACATTACAACAATAAATATTCATGATAATTAGAAAGCAAGAATTGCATATTATTATGGAAATGGAGATTTTCAGTACAGATGAGAAGGTAATCTTGGAGCAACGAGTGCTTCAAGCGGCGTCGCTTTCGCGTTTATCAGCCCTGCGCTTTCAGTCATATCAATCATCTGGTCGTCGACTGTTGAGAAATCAAAAGCCTGTAAAAAGTTAGCAGCAATTAACTGAAACATTAGAAGACCGAAATTAATTGCAGGACAGCTCCGGCGACCACTTCCGAACGGCGTTAACTCGAAATCTTGGCCTTTAACGTCAATATTTTTATGGGTTGTGAGGAATCTCTCTGGTCTGTATTCATTTGGCTCCGACCAGATTTCTGGGTCTCGTTGTAGTTTCCATAAGTTAACGAGTAGTCTTGTGCCTTTAGAAATATGGTAACCGGAGATTGTGCAGTCTTCGGTGAAGACACGTTGACCGCCTAATGGGCCGGGAGGGTATAAACGGAATGTTTCTTTAATGGCGGCGTTTAGGTATTCTAAACGGGGAAGATCTGATTCGGTTACTCTTCTGTCTTTTCCGATGACCTGGTCGAGTTCTTCTTGAACTTTTTTCAAAACGCGGCGGCGGTTTAGGAGTATGGAGAGTATCCACGTCAGCATCACGGTGGGGCTGTCGCTTCCGCCGGCGATTAAGCCCTGTAATATGCAGACAGAAACTTAAATCGTTTGTTTTTGTTAGATCTTGTTAAGAGTTTTTACCAAGGAAGTTGATTTGATTATGGTATCAGCGTCAAATTTGTAATTTTTGTCGTTGGTTTGAAGAAGATCAAGCATCATATGCATCAAGTCTGGCTTCTTTTGGTCACCGTTATGTTCTCTCCGGTGCTCCGCCAGCCATTCTCCGACGAGGGAATCCATTTCTTTACTACAATTCTTCATTTTTCTCTCGAACCCTCCTAAATCAAGCCACCTGAGATAAGGCAAAGCATCGGCCGGCGTAAAAGTTCCAAGTAAAAAGAAGAAGTCGTTAAGTAGCTTCTGAACATGATCTGTTTTTCCATCTTCTTTCTTACCGAAATATCGTTTTCCGGCCACCATTCTAACGATAATATTCAGGTTCAGGTCACCGAACCATCGCTTCATCTCCACCAAAACTCGCCCAGAAGATTTCTCATTATTATTAACCCATAACTGATAAAGCTCCTTAACACAGAGATCAATTTCAGAAGCTCTAATATGCTTCAACTGCTCGATTCTCCGGCTAGAGAGAAGCTCAACAGTAATCAGCTTCCGAATATCCCTCCAGTACGGGCCATATGAAGCAAAAGCAAACATCGCAGAGTTATAACCCAAATGCTCCGCCGCTATCAACGGCGGCCGCGAAAGTACCACCATGTCGTTCGCGACGAAAATCTCTTTCGCTAATTTCCAGTTGCTCACGACAAGGGCTGGGTGAACACCGATTCGTATCGTAAATATGGGCCCGTATTTCTCCCCTACAGCTGCTAACGTAAAGTGAGGAAGCTTTTCCGGTGAGGTACCGGCCATGAGGTGAAGATGACCGACGAAAGGGCGAGCACCGCCGGCTTTCGGTGGTTTGCTACCTTTAGTCTTGGATCTCCGCGGCGGCAGCCATGGCCACGTAGAATAACACACTATTATTATGAGAAGTATTGCTCCGATCAACGCAGCGGCGGTCATTTCCATTTCCACAACTTTCTTTTAGCAATGAGATGCTTCCTATCATCATTTGACGGTACTATATATATACAAACCAATAAAACAAAATTACCCACCTACCCTTTCGTTTCTGCACTCCATCGACTGTAAAAATAATTATATCTTAAATTTAATAAGGTTAATTACGGAAGGCAGCCTCATTTAATAAAATAATGATTACAACTTATGGTATTGCAAACTTTTGCGGTTTCTACCAAACATAAACCACGTGCCCACTCACCATTCTATCATTCAAATACAAAATATTATACATTTTTGAACAACCAATATTATATATTATTTAATTAGTCCTAAAACTTCGTTTGTTCAATCGACATAACTGACTAGGATTACCAAGGGATTAATGGCCATTGGCCTAAAAGACAGACAATAGGAAACTTAATATAAAAAAGTGATATTGATATGTTTGATAGATTTCGTCTATCGAACAACGATATTGATCGGGTGATTGTAATGACTCTATTTGATAGTGGTCGAATTGGACTTGAATTTATATATCATGATAACTATATATATAGAACATGAGGATATGACATATCTTGTTGATTACATATATAAAAGAATATACGTTGTATCTTATTAAATAAATATATGTAAGAAAATATGTATATGTATATGTATATGTATCATGTTAGTTAAATATATGGAAGACACGATCAAAGATATATATAAAGAATATCCAGTAGAATATTTTATTATTCTATAGATATATCCAAGTTTTGATTTTATAAATAGTGGGTATTATAAACACAATTGTAATCAACATAATGTATTGATCTATATTTGTTTGTGATAGTGAGTTCAAGATCGAAATTTATCAGTCAAGTCGTTTTTCACAATTTTAGATTTCCATACTAAATCGTGGGTCTCACATTTTCACAACATTATATTTATTATTGAGTATGTTTTATAGGACCTATTTACTAATGAAATATTTAAAAATAGATTTTTTTGAATTATACATTTTTAATCAATAGGTTCAGATCAATTTGGCCATGCGATCCAACCAGTATACGATATTTTCTAATTGACATGTTCGACCAAACTTTAAACCAAGGTTCAATCAAAGCTTAAACTCCAACTCGTTTTGGTTTCAAATTCCTTCTAACAAATCATGGAACATTTTAAACATTTCGAAATTGGTCTAATAGTTTCATGTCTCGCAATTTTGGTAACCCGACTTTAATAATTTTAACAATATGATCCTCAACATATTAAGATAACAAAAATAATCCATATACTTTATAAATTTGACAAAACAGTCTCCAAAATTTAGTTTGTAAAGCATTTTGGAGATTCTCGTCCAAAATCACATTTCGACACCAATTTTATCACTTTGGACATATGATATGTCAAACATTGCAACATTTCATGATCAAATTTACAAAAATCTTAATGTTTTGGGACTATTATAATGTCATTACAAATTACATGGATAAAATTCGCCAAAACTATGCAAATTACGAGAAACAAATTTAAAAAACAATAAAGTTTGGGGATGAAATATGTTTCCATGCAAGACGTAGAACTATATAATAAAAATAAAATTATAAGTTATCAAAATAATCGAGTTTCAAAAATTCATTTTCATGGATTAATTGAAAAATATAAGAAAATTCAAATTGCTATATTTGAGGAAATATTTTTTATCACATTTTAAATTATATCATGAGTTGTGCGTTGTATTGGGTCGACCAAATATTATATTTCATTCATTGAACCAGCTCTATTATATTTAATTATAGAAAGTCTATTTTTTTAATACTAATAAATATATAAATAATATATTATGAATAAAAAATAAATCTTTTACAAAAAAATAATGATTATGATCATTATTATAAAAACCGAGAAGAGTACGATTAAACAACGAAATATGATAAAATATGAAATAACATAACATGTATAAATGATTAATTTTGAATTTTGATCTTGTCCAAAACTATTGTTACATGATTGATTTATATTACTATAGGAGCCGGCACCTTGGAGCAACTTATATTTATAATGTAAGAAATATTTAATTATTGTATCTATTTAGAGAAATAAAATCGAAATACATGTAATTAAATTTATTTTAAATTATGTGGATAAAAAATAATTAAAATAGTGATGGGAAGAGATAAAATTGTATGTAAGAATAAGTATGATAATGTGAAAGAAGAGAAATTTTATGTTGATTTGTATGATTATGACAACAATGGAGATGATCTAATCAATAATTTGATTTAAATTAGTGGAATGCTATTACCCACACAAAAAGGAAAATAATATCAATAATATTTTTTTTCGCGATTGGATGTGGGTTTAACTATATCCACCCAAATTCTTCAAATTGGTGTTGAAATATATCTCATATCGGATGTGAAAAGACTTGGTGCAAGTCTTTTCAATGTGATTCACTTCTCTTATGAATTGGGTTGCACTCCCCGGCCCATTGAATCCTAAATTTCAAGATGGTATCGGAGCTTCAGGGTGGGTTTCGCGCTGGTCTGTACCGGTTAAGACAAAAAAAACTATGTTAGAAAAGCATATCGGGTTTAGACGACAAAAATAGATCGACCTATAATTCGAGCACTATCGAGCATATTGAAGCAAGTCTTAACCGGACCAAGGCCAGTTGGACTTGAGGGGGAGTGTTGAAATATATCCCACATCGGATGTGGAAATAGAAAATATCTAGTTTATAAGAAGAGTGATATCATGAGTATCACTCCTCTTATAAACTAGACATTTTCTATAAGTAATTGACTTGACCCAAATCTTTTCAATGTGATTCACTTCTCTTATGGACTGGGTTGTACTCCTCGGCCCATTAAATCCTAAATTTCAAGAATTGGCACCTATATTGAATAGATGAAATTTATTCATTTTTTTATTTTTAAACATTAAATAAAAAATATAAATTTATTTTATATTTATATTAGATCTTCGTTCAATCTTTAATTAAATCACTCAATTGTAAATATTAGCAACTTGCTTAAGGTAAGTTGGACCGAACCCGGTTCAACCCTTCTCGTCAGGACATCTCAGATACTCTAGCGATGTTCCCTCTACCCGAAGCACGCCTTAAACGAATATATATACTTCGGGAGGAGAGATTAATAGAAATAGGGGTAGCGGGTAGGACCGACCCCCATGGATCGGTCCTATTTGATTTTTCGATAAATTTATAAAATAAAAACATAAAATGATTTGCATTTAACCGCATATATCTAGTTCGTCAGTTATAATAAAATCTAAAATAATAAACACACACAAATTGTTAGTGAACATGAATTTGTTTTATCTTTTATTTGGAAAAATGTATTCTTCTGAAAGTAAATTAACAAATTATTTATGATATAATATTAAATTTTAAAATATAAAAAGTTTTTAAATAGAAAACTTGGAATGACAATTTTGGAAAAACAGAAAATGACTTGTGTTAAATTTCTAGAGTCAAGTAAATTTTATATGGACGATGTTCGTATATAACTTACAATAAAGATGATATCAAATCATAAAAGAATTTAAATAAATTATAATAGTTTAATTTCATTCTTATAAATTAATCCAAACTTATTTTAACTTTTGATGTGTAACATTAATTATATTTCTATATACCATTCAAATACACATATATCACTCAAAATCGTATGATTTAGATTCTTTAGAATTCGCGATTCTCTTTCGATTTCTCGAATTAAGAATGTAAAATTCAAAAAAAAAATCAACAAAAAACTATTAAAATCTAAAAAATCAATTAATTTTATTTGAAATTAATTATTGTGTTATAAACTTGATAAATTATTAATTTTTTATTGACTTATAATTAATTTTCTTGATTTATATATAAAGGAACTTTTAATATTTTAAGTTTTATATTAAAATTTTATTATATCTTATTTTTAATATTTTATTAATAAATACTGTTATTATCACTTTTAGAAAACTATAAATTATATGCATATAATAATTATTATAATAATAAAATTTATGAATCATTAACGAATCTATTGAAATTTTATAAAAAAATACACAATACGAACCATGAATTGTGTCATGTATCGTGGTAACATAAAAATATATACACAAGAATTTGAATTTGACAATTTAAATCGATTGATTATCAACTAATATATTCAATAAACAAAACTTACAACACATCTTTTATTATTTGATTCCAAATCTAATATGAGAAAATATTATTTTACAACATTTGTATTAGGAGAGGGATGTTTTAATTTCAAGTAAATTTCCAATTTGAACCAAAAAACAAAATGTTAGGAAAACTATTTAAAATATAAATTCTAGATATTTATTATTAAATATAATAATAATTTATATTTTTAAAATAATTAAATTATATCTTGAAATATAAAATTTAATTTAAAATCAATATTTATTATGAAATATAAAATTAAATATTTAAAATATCTTAACTTAATTTGGTAATATATTAATAAAATAAAAAGAAATCCGATTAACAAATACCCGACTAAATCTCTGAATTTCATAAATTTCACCTAAGGTTATTTAAAATATTGGTTTTAATTAAGGTGGAGCCACTTTCACACATTGGCCATTTTGTTTTATTTATTTTGTTTATTTGAATATATTCATGTTATTTATATTTTATTAGAACGAAAATTCATATTTTAAGTACTTATATAAATGTTCCAATAATATATTGGAATATGTTCAATAATTTGTTTAATTTTTGTAATTTAATATTGAAAATTCAATATAATAAAAATAATATTATTTAATAAAATAATATATTTATTCACAATCATTTTTATTTTCATTCATATTATAAACAATATAAAAAATATTCAAATAAAATTTATATTCGAACAAACCAATACAATTATATACTAGTCGAATTAATTTCGAACATAAATGTTATGATCTAGCACAGCCCTACTCACATACAAATTAAGAAGTAAACAGCGGCATATCAGTGTTGTGGCTCTATGTTTTTAGGCTAAATGCGAAGGCTAGAGAAAAGTGACTCAAGCTCCTCATCCTGCAACGCAGTCCTCTGTAGAACACAAAATACATTCAAGCCAATTGATACAGAAAAAAATAAAGAAGAAAGAAGCCCCCCCCCCTTAAGGCGTTTTGAGACATAGAGAAAGCTAAACAATAACCAAATACACTCAATTTTGCCCTAGAACGAAACAACGGGTTATCTGAAAACAACATAAAATGGAAGGGAAGCACGGCGACCTGAATACTGAGGAGTTCTTGCATTTTTTTCAAAATTCGAAGGCGATGAGATGCGTAATTACTGTTCGACGGCAATTGCTGAATCTTCTTAATCTCCGCATCAACGATTTCCGACTTTTCAAGATTCGCCATCTGGTTTCACTTCAAATCTACACCGCCGCGGTTGACAAATTCCACGGCTCAGGGCTCTTCTTTTCCTCCTAACCTATTCTGCGATAACCGAATCTTGCTGATTCAGTCGCCGGTAACCTGATGGTTGCCGAAGTTTTCAGAAATTGGGGAATTAATGAGGAATAATTACAAGTTTTTTCCATTTAATGTTATTTAAAAAAAATGGTTATTATTTTAGTGCTAACGTTAAGAAGCGTACTCAAAACGCTAACTCGTTTTGTAAAAAACACTTTAACGTTCTTAGAACTCTTTACCTCTAGAATGCTAAAGCTTTCTTAGAATGCAAATATTGTCCTATAAATGTATCTTTCATTCATTACTTTAACAATTCCGATATAAATTTACAGTGAATTTTATAAAGAATTTGAAATTTCTACGGTATCATTTTATTTTGTATGGATCCATATAATAATTATTCGTTTGATTTTGATCTTAATCTTCCTATGTTATTGACACCGTCCGATGGTAATCGAGAACCTGGTTTGAGCTACTCGGAAAGTACGGATTACAATAGTACTCACAACTTAATCAGTTTTAACTATTAGAATACTGGGAATGCATTGCCTAGTGCTATTATGTCAACTTCACAAAGTATAGTGTATTAATAAACTATGCAAATTTCTTTTTCAATTGTGCTATTGTGTTTCCGGATGAGAACTATGGGAATTCGGAAGAAGATCCTTAACCGGAATTCCGGTGGAAGACGAAAATGAAACTGAGAATCAGGAACCAGAAGACGATCTACAGCCATGCAGATCTATGCATACTGTTAGTGGTTTAGTTCGATGACTGCAACGCTCGACTGAAGAAATTGACATGAGATTCATTCATCTAGCAGCACCATTTGTCGAAGGTGATAATGATGTACCCACTTCAAAAAGTCGGTACACGAAATACGATGTTGACGAACTTCTTCTAGTTGTCAAGATGAAATTTAAAGATAAGTTTCATTTGCAGTACTGCATTTCAAACTTTCATATTCGTAGGCGGTGGCAATACACAGTTATACAGAGCAATTTGAATAAATGAGTTATCCGATGTTTAAGTAGTACATGTCCATTTCATCTACGAGCCATCTGTTCAGCTCTTGACCGCGTTTGGCAGATATCGGTGTACGAGTACGGCTACACTTGTGACAATGTTCTTTTGGCGGAAGGTCACCGGAATCCTTTATGGAATTTTATTATGTACGAAATGAAACCATTCATAAGAAATGACAACGGTAAGGTTTACTTCATGTTGTAGTATATTGAAACAAAACATTTTATATTTTTTGTTGTGTCAATATGCAGGTATCAAAGTTCAGACGGTGAAAATACACATAAACGTGAATTACAGGCTGACTATCAAGTATGAGCAGGCTTGGTACACATTGCAACGTGGATTTGAGATGGTTTACACTTCGTGGAAGTCTTCAATGAAAAAATTGACATAATTGTTTCATGAGATAATTCTAAGGAATGCATGAACTATTGTACGATGACATCTTTACGAAACAACATTGGGATCTCCGAACTATATGATTCACTATGTGTTTTAGACATTTAGACCAACATAGACGCTTATCAATTTTGTAATCCAGTTCCTTCCATTGGCGCCACCCACTTGTATTCAATGTTTGTTTACCATAATTGTAATTAGAACTGAAATCTTATTATTACTGATTTTAATAACTTTTAATAGGTACAACCATAAACTGCTTGTTGCCGTAGCACGGGATGGTGTTGGGCATGTTATTCCTGTGGCGTTCGCTATGGTAAATAGTGAAAGTTGCAGAGCCTTGAAGTGGTTTTTACAAATCCGTGATCGTTTTGTTATTGGAGAACGTGAAACATGTGTCATCTCCGACAGAGCTGCATATATTATGGAAACAGTGAATGAGATGGAACAGTTTCAAAACGGCCACTTGCACCATCGTTGGTGCCTCCAACATTTTTTCTCTAACCTATACAATGCATTAAAGAGCACAGAATTAAAACGGATAACATATAGAACATGTGCACGGTCAAATGGTTACAAAATGCACAATGACATGATGGAGATCCGGAGTATTAATCCAGATGCATGGAGATGGCTTGAAGAGAAAGATAAAATAAAGTGGACTCTCACACACGATGATGGAAAATGCTACGGAACACTAACCACAAACTAAGTTGAAGCAATTGATGGAATTATGAAGGCAACGCATCGTCATCCCATTTGTAAGATTGTGATGACGACATTCTACCGGTCGAATCGAACATTCATGGAGCGAAGGAGGGAAATTGCAAGCATGACAACGAACACGGATTTCCTAACTTTTGCGGCACAAAAGTTTTAGCGTCGTGCAAAGAAAAAAATGGATTACCACGCTATAAAAATGTGGGACGTAGATCGGCTAGTAGCCGAAGTTGAGGACGAAAGTAGAAGAATCAATTAGTAATATATTCATATTGTTGATCTCCGGCGACAGACGTGCACGTGTTTGAAATAACACACCTATCGGGTTCCTTGCTGTCACACTATTAGTGCTGCCAAAAAAATTGGTAGAGAAACTGATGATATGATCATATGCAGCTCTACATTGGATGTGTTCAGATCAACGTACGAGAATGCTTTGTTGACCTCCCTCCGACCAGAATATAAGTGGACAAACCCTAGATGAATACTATGCCATGACTCTTCACGCTCAAAGAAGCTAAGATTAGGCCGACGACGAACTACTAAAATACAAATAGACATGGATGTAGATAATTAGGATTATACAAATAAATGTCAAAACAAAATTTTGTATTTAGTATTGTTTTTAAAATAAAAATACATTTATTCGGAATACTAAACATCTATGTTGTCATCATACGAAGGAACACTTCTATTAGCAATACCGGTACTAGATGGTTCCCTAGTGGTAATCCGTGACGACGACGCAGACGCACTGGAGGTGGTTCACTTGTAGCCGGAGGTGGCATATTGGGGGAGTTACATATGTAGGAGGCCACGAACCCTGGCAAGGAGCGCCGTAGAGTGGAGGAGGGTATTTTGAATTCGATGGAGAGTACTGTGGGTAAGGAGGGTAGGGTGGTTGCGGGTACGGTGAAGGAGGGAACGAGTTTGGTGTTTGAGTTTGTGTTTGACAGACCCGATGTTTGAGTTTGTTGCGTGGGAGGCTGTGTCGTTTGGCCACTGGTGGGTGGAGAAAACCCCAGTTCAGGAGACGTGTACTATGGAGAATTCCAGTACCCGTAAACCTGAGAGTGTGCTATGCCTCCCAAATCACGTACATGCTGTGACAGTTCCTCGTTCCCTGTCAACTTGGTGTCGGCTATGTCACCTAGCTCTGTTGACTACACACGTAAACACTCTTAGTTCTAAAAGGAACTAATAACATCACAAATCAGTTAAATCTTATCATGTGCGCAATTGACTCAACAAATCCACCTCTCCACTGGGTACTATCCTGTGACCTGACCGTCAAGTGGG
This sequence comes from Utricularia reniformis, assembly GCA_009725065.1. Taxonomy (NCBI): domain Eukaryota; kingdom Viridiplantae; phylum Streptophyta; class Magnoliopsida; order Lamiales; family Lentibulariaceae; genus Utricularia; species Utricularia reniformis. The sequence goes on along the minus strand of RWGZ01000991.1, from coordinate 239,961 downwards.
TCACCCCATGTGACTTGAACCAAGTGAAATAGACTTCTTCGTCGACTTCGTATAAGGCACCGTATAAATGGTCGTGGGAATTCTCCCACATAGTAATCCATCATGCATCGATAGAACACCAAGCGTAAAAATGCAAGCGATGAAATACATCTGCAGGTTCGGCTGATGGGGGAATCCAAAGCGGTAGAACCAACTGATGAGACACACGATCAGGATGATGTGGCTCAACTCGACCGAAGTATATAAGCGATCTAGTGTATAACCACAATGTGGTAGTCTCTTGGTCAGCTTGTGCGATGTCCATATTTTCGTATGGACTCCAGATAAACTACATAATACACAGTTAATTAATCGAAATTAATTAGGTCCAAAGCGTCCCTACTTTGACGAATGGAATTGTAACCCGTGTCGTGGTGGTTCAAACGATCACCAAACTTCTAGCATAACACAGATATTAAAGTTGCAAACAACAAATTGTTATGTATGAATAAAGATGTCAATGGGTAGGGTTTGGGTCGGGTTTAGTCAAATCCAAGTCCGCCCCACCACTCATAACTTCAAATTTAAGTCCGCCCCAAATCCACGTTGGGTTTGAATATTCAAATCTGTGCCCTACTCTTGCGAATAACCGCCCCAAGGCGAATAATCCAACCCACGTAAAATTTCAAACAATAAAAAATATAAATAATTTTTTTCATTCTTTCCTAAAATATTTAAAATAAAAAGTTATACATATTGTAAAATAGATTGTTTTTATTTTTATAACTGATATTTATAAACATATCGAAACTTTAAAATAATATAAATAAATATCAAACTTTGAAAATGATAAAAAAAGTACAAAAATTGATATAATAAAAAAACTCTAAACTCAAAAAGTTTATAAATGTATTCTCTAATATTTATAATTGCATATTTAATATAAAAGATTGAAAGTAATCGTTGTTTGATTTTAATATCCGTTAATGTTTGAAACATGAATATCGTTTTTGTTTGATCACTTAACCTTAAAACTTGTAAAAATATATCTAAATTTTAAAATAGTGTAAATAACATATTTATATATTAAAAATTACATAAATAACACTTTAATATTTCTAAATCGATTACCAAAAAATGGACGAAAAATAGTCCATTTTTTGTAGTTGAAGTTCATTCATAAACATGTGTAAAATACACAATTTATAAGCTTTAGACATCGCTTTTACATTATACTTAGTTACAAAATAAAAGAAAATATTATGATTACACCAAAATGCATTTATCCAAACAAACTTAGTTTTATAAAATTGATAAAAAAAATTCTTACTATAATAATTTATAAATTTAATAAATTTAATCATAATTACATATCATAATACAAACATATCAACATATAAGATATTTAAAAAATATTAGATATAAAAACTTTAAATATTACATTAAGTTTGGCGGGTAGAATGGATATTAGTTTTTGTTTGAGTAGAAATCCACGTCCACCCCGCCCACAACGAGTTTATCATTTTTAAACCCTTACCCTCCCCATACACACCAAAAATCCAACCCTTACGGGTAGGGTAGGATATTCAACGGGTTGAGTTTTTTTGTCATACCTATGTATGAAATAATAGAACAAACTATTGTTACCTCCCTAAAATTGAAAGCATCGAAAGTTGTATTCCTCATCAACGAAACGACTACTAGCGAAGGGTGATCGATGGTATCTGTGACCACACCCAAATCTAAAAATAAGACAATGTTCATTAATATTATATAAAAATGCAAAATGTTTTAACTATAGAATATGTACTTGAACAACTCGAAATGCCCTACCTAATGTGACTCCGTCGACCGCTCCCTTACATAACCCGTAATATAAATTCGTGAATATAGCAGACCCCAACTCATCCCAAAGAATTCTTCTACATCTCTAAAAATATCCATCAATATCACATTCGCTCGATCTCCACTTGTATGTGGTAACATAATTGTTACCACGATCAACAGACAAATAGTCAGAACTAGCTGAAGTACCTCATCATCGAATTGCAACGGTGATGTAGACCGCTGAATCGCAAAGTCCCCTAAAGCCCGTATCAATAAATAAAGGGTTGGAAAGTCTTCGATCTCAGGAGTCCAACCAAAAGTGAACGTGCAAAACAGAATCCACTCCAACACACTCTTACTGGTGCGTCTACCCGTGATAGCAGCACATCTAATCGGTATTTCCCATATAAGTGAAACATCTTGTAAAGTTACTATTGCCTTACCAGATGGTAGGAAAAATATGTGTGTTTCTAGTCTCCATCGCTCGAAAAGAGCGGTCAACATATGAGGGCCCAATTTCATTCGTATGGTCTTTAGAACGCCGTAGAACCCCATGTCACTCAAATACTTGATTATCCGATTGTCCAATTATCCCAATTGACTTTCTTAGAACGCTAAAGCACACTCAAAACGCTAATCTTACTAAATTATTAACTACCATTTTAAATTACATTAAATGGACGAAAAAACCAATACTTACGAACTTGCAAAACTTTTGGGGAAAAATGTGGCAGTAACATACACTATTACCACCACAAATAACAGTACTTTTAAAAAGCTAACTAGAATAGCACTGTAAATTTTTTACTTTCTTGTTCTAGCAATGATGGACGTAGATGTGACATTTTTTTTAAAAATTTAATTCATTATGTAAATATTGAAACCAAATCTATGTTCCGTTCTTCCTGTAACAACGCAAATTGGGTTTATGAGCTTGTATACTTCTAGAAATGGAGGCCGGCCGAGTTTACGTGACTTTGTTCATGAAGAAATTAAGAAGATCCTTGAAAATTACCCCAACAAACCGCTTAGTATAACAGTTACCGGCCACAGTATCGATGTGTCGTTAGCCACCCTCTCGGCCTACGGCCTCGCCTCCACGATGGAACATACGCCGCTGAACGGGGTGGTTTCCTTCGACGGTCCTAGAGTAGGAAACACAAGTTTCCGATGTCAACTTGATAGAATGGGGACAAAAGTTCTAAGAATTGTGATCTCCCACGATTATATTGAAATTCAATACATTTAAATTGGTTTTTAAGATTAAAAATTGATAAATTAAATAAATATAATTTAATATTTAGAAAAAATAGTTATAACACCTATAATTCAATAAAAAGGAAAATTTTTGAAAAGGTAAAGTGAAATATGATGCATTAAATTTTTTAAAATTTGAATATTTAATTATATATTTATATTAAATAAAAATGAAATAATGTATTTGTTCATAAAATTGATAACATTCGTTCAAATTATAAACGAATATGAAATATCATTGAAAAAAAATCATATATATATATATTCGAACGAATGAATATTATTATATATGTTGTGATGTGAAAGATTTGGATATCAACAATCGCATATCCGAGATTATCAGAACCTCTTTTATGATTGGCATTGTTTGTGGGACAATTGAATAAATAAAATTGAGCAAGAACACAACGATTTTACGGGGAAAAACAACTAAAATCGGGGAAAAAATCAAAGGACTAAAAGTGGGAACACCCTTAGTCAATCTATTATGAAATAGTGAATTTACAAATCTGCAGGTTAGAAATATGACTAAGGAAAGACAGCAAAGCGAAATAACGAGCGATGCAGCTAATATAGGTTACCAAGCGCAAAAAAGGTCCTCGAGATTTTGTGGATTCACCTCCCTTATGTAAATATGGAAAGGGAACCGACATGAAACCGCAGTAACAAATTACATGTTGCCCGCTTCGTCAGTTTTAACCCGCTCGTAACCGTTGTTCCAAACAGACCGGTCATATGATCTGTTCCTCACTCTCAGGGGACCTATCCTTACTCTTCATTCGGTCTCGCTAGTTGTGCGGCCCATCGTGCCTAGTTAGCTCTAGATAAAATGAATCCTAGTCTTCGTATGTTCGTTTCCTGTCACATGAATCAGCCCAATATACCTTGGGCCTCCGCCCATTCTGGATAAGGGCCCCGAAGTCCTCATCAATATATGAAACGATAACATTTAAAAAAGAGAAAATGGCGTGTTGGGTTCCCAAAGTTTCAATAATTTGGCATTATTGGTCCCCAACGTTTTAAAAGGCAAAATCAGTCACCAGAGTTTGATTAATTTGGCAAATTGAATCCCCAAACTTTAACAATTTGGCAACTTTGGTCATCAAAGTTTAAACATTGACGCAATACCACCCCCCAAACTTTTAAGCTGGCAATACCGGTCCCCAAACTTTACACACAGTTACAAGTTTGGTCCTCAAACTTTTGAAATTGAGGCAAAATTAGTCCCCACGTAACCCTAACGGCGTTAACTTTGCGGTAAATTTATTGGAACTTAGGTGACTTAATTCGTAATTCACCGACATCATTCATAAGCACTGGACCAAACTGAGTTTCGTTCTTAAATCCCAAAATCGTCTCAAGGTTGTTTCTTCTTTCACAAGTGACGCAAATTTGAAGTTCTTGTTGTGTTCTAACAGCGAAATTTGGGCAGAATTTGTTGTTAGTCGTAAACAGGCTCGGAGTTTCAGCGTTGTGTTATGAAACGCGAAATTTGGACATTTTCTCGGTTTAGGGTTTAGACCCTAGCGGCGCAGATTGTTAGTCGATGCTTGCGTTGTTAAGTTCTGAAAAGCAAAATTTGGGCAGATTAATTGTTAGTCGTAAAGAGGCGCAAAGTTTCAGCGTTGTTGTGTTCTAAAACACGAAATTTGGGCATTTTCTCGGTTAAGTTATTTTTGTGTTTTTATTAGTATTGTTAGTATTGTTGTGTTTTTGTTCGTCCGATGCTTGCGTAGTTAAGTTATTTTTGTTCATCCAAATTGTTAGTATTGTTGTGTTTTAACGATGTTTTTGTTATTGTAGCGTTACATTGTTGTTTTTGAAACTTTGTTTATGAAGTTGCGATATGAAGTATGAATTATGGTTGTTGTTGTGTTAGTTGTAATATGTAAATTTTGTGCTATGATTGTTTTGTGTTTTGGTGTTCTACGTTGCTATTTTGGTGAATTTTGGTTTTGAGGCGCGAAATGTAATTTGGTTATCTTTATTAATTGTTGTTGTTGTTGGTTTAGTGGCATATTTAATTGTTGTAGGTTATTCAATTTATTTTTTCGAAGCAATGTCTAGCGGGGGTGACAACTCGGACACATTTTGCGAATTTGGTAATATGAAGTGGATGTAATTTGTAGTTATGTGAATTTAAATGCATCATAGTTGAATTTTCTCAATCTTGATTGTGCAGGTGATTACAATTCTCATGCATCAAGGAACAGCTCAGATACAAGTTGCATCGACTGGTCCTCCAATGAAAGTGTGTTCAACACAATGTTCGATGTTATGGACATGGATTGTGATGAAGGTCACAATGCAAAGTATGATGAAGAACAACTTCATGACGTGCCAATTGATGACCCTACGGATCTCATGTCAAGTCCTCATTCGAATGCGTTTAAAACAAAAAGTTCACTTATTTTTTATCCAAAACGAGGACTGACGGCAAGGCAAATAGTGTAAGTATTTATTTATACGAAGTAAACATTATTTTGAACATTATGTTTATTCTTTTTTTAATAATTTGGAACCACTTGATCAGGAAAGGTCTTTGTTTTGCAAGTAAAATTCAAGCAAAGAGTGCACTTGAAGATCTATGCGTTAAAGAATGTAGAGAATTCTATTTTGTTAAGAATGACAAGTACCGTTTGTTTGTTCGTTGTAGAGGTGACGGTGACCATCCATGTGCATGGTATGTCAATGTTTCGATGAGAGACAATGACATCATGTGGTGTGTGAAGTCCGTTATACCGCATGACCCCCATTGCCATCGTAATAAAGTCAATTCATCTGTCACTGCATATTGGATATCAAAGAAGTATTACCAACGTTTTTTGGAGAAACCCGATTTAAGTTCTAAGGACTTGCAATCCGAAGTGAATACCGATTTGAAGTTAAAGTTGGGGAAACATAAAGCAAGACGTGCTCGGGAGCATGCATACGGTTAGTTCGTTCGGGATCTAGGGCATCTTTTGAAAGCATAAGAAGGTATTGTGCTCAATAACTTATTTCGAATCCTGGTTCATCTGTTGTGTTAAAAGAGAGGAACTCCGAAACTTTTGTTGGTAGTACCCGATTCGAGGGGATTAACATATGTCCCGGGGTAAGTTATTATATTGAATGTTCCAATATATTATGCAACATGGTTCATATTATGATATATCATTATTGTCACAGGCATGTCGCGATGGGTTTCGGGACGGATGTCGCCCAATTGTTTGCATAGACGGTATTCACACAAAGGAAAAAATACAATGGCATATTCTAGTGGCTTCAAGCATTGATGCAAATAACGGTGTATTCCCATTAGCGTACGCCATTGTAGGTGGTGAAACAAAAGAGTATTGGATGTGGTTTCTGCAGTTGGTTAAGCGAGATTGTGGAATATGTACAGAAAATGAACACATGTTCACCATTATGTCGGACCGTGGGAAAGGGTTAACACCCGCGGTTGATGCGTTATTCCATCGGATAGAGATTTGTGTTATGTGTGTATTACATGTTTTGATATGTTTAATTCTTGTGTGGTGACTACTTGTGTTGCAGGTGCGACATTGTGTTCGTCACATTATAAAATTGTGGCACAAGCCGGCTTTTCATCAACACGTATTGAGAATGCTATTTTGAGTACCGCAAGGGCAACAACGGAGGCCTTATTCAATCAATCTTTCGGAGAATTGCGAGGCATCAGCGTTGGAGCGTACGAGTACATGAGAATTATTCCAAATGAGCATTGGTGTAAAGCATTCTTCCGCACAATTTGCAAATATGATATTGTACTTAATAATCATACATAGTCTTTGAACAGCAGTTTACTTCCTTTTCGTAAGCGTCCGATCATGTGGATGTTAGATGACATTGGCAACTTTATTGGGAAACGTATGCTTGACAGGCGTACCAAATCGAGGGACATGCCGGATGACGGTTTTTGCCCTCGTGTTCATGATTTCATTGAATTGAATATTGAAGCAGGTGCTGTTGGTATTGTTAACATTACGGACGATTGTAAGACAACTTGGGAGCACAGTCGGGAAAGAGTATCAATTGGCATGGCTATTAGGAGTTGTACTTGTCGTGAGTGGGAGTTGAAAGGTAAATTTTAACAATTAGTTTGTTCGATTTATTATTTATTAACATTTGTTATGATTCTTCGTAGGAATACCATGAAAACATGCGTGTGCAGTGATTTTAGAAAGGGGGGAATCGTGCTACCAATATGTTGACAGTTCGTACACCGTGCAACGATATAGAGCAACGTATCAGTATGGGGTTTCCGGTTTGCCAGGTGAAGACCAGTGGCATGTGGTAGGTGTTGCACCACTGCTGCCCCAGATGTTCAAAAAAAGGAAGGCAGGGAGACTACGTAAATATCAGAAAACACATGCAACTTCAACCACAACTCCACCGCGCAAAATGAGATGTCAGTTGTGTGGGGTTCGTGGCCATAATAAGCGTTGCTGCCCAAATTCGAGTGCCAAGAAAGGAGAAAAATTTCAGGTACATTCGTGAGTAAAAACTGTTTTTTAGCTCTTTACGTATGTTGTTGTTGTGCGTGTGTATTTGTGTGCATGTTCGAAACAGGCTAAGGCTACGAAGCATGAAATCTAATGCAATGAGCAATGCACTCGGAGCGGCCCTTCGAAAACAGCACACGCTAGCGTCTGTTTTTATTTTGTTTTACACATGTTAGTAGTATTGCTTATGTGTGTGTTTTTTTTCGACAGAACGTGTCCTTTTGCAGTCCGGCACAAAACAATGCATCACACACACCTACCGTGAAAAAGGAGCCACAAGTAAGTTGTGTCATTATCCTTGGTCATATATGTTATGTACTTTATGCCACTTTTTTATAAGGAGAAGCCGGTTGTTAACGAAAACAGAGCTACACAAATTCCCATTCAAGTACCCTCCACGGGTACTGTGCCCTCATCTATCGGCCTTTCAAATGTAAATATGAATGGCCCAGTAGCTTTTTGTAACACCGATAAGATTGACATGAGTGTGAACTGGTCAAATTACAACATGCATGGGATGTCAGCTACCACCGAAGATGCGGTGTCCTTAGCATCTTGGGGCCAATTAAGTGACGATGTGGTGCATAACACTATTATGTAAGTTTTCAAATTTTTGTTTGGATTATTCAGCATGTTTATTCAATCGGAGTACATTATTTTCAAATCGATGTGTTAGGTGTATGCTGAAAAAAGTTGCCCGTGCCGGACAAAAAGGGTTTTATTATTTTGTTGATTCAATTGTCTTCGATGCATATGTTAGAGGACAAGATCCATTGCATTGGGCATATATTGTTGATTGAAATGTTTTGTGCAGTACAGAATACGTGCTCATGCCAATTGTCACAGGGTATGCTTCTTCGTAATGTGTGTGTGTTACTTGATTAACATATTTCATGCATTCACATGATGATCGTATATCGTGATAGGGGTCATTGGTCTTTGTTGGTTTTCTGTGGTTTCGGAGACCAAACAAAACGAACAATGATTATGTTGGATTTGATGGGTACAATGCGTCAGTCGTCCATAGAGCCGGAGGTGTACAGGTATTATTAGTTTCTTGTTCCAGCCATTATTCACGTATATTTTCTAATCATGATAAACAGGTTCGTAACAAATGTTTATGAGATAAAAAATGGGTTTGACGTGGACTCCATCGTTCGGCAAATACCCATTCAATGGTCGGATGTCCCTGCGCAAAAAGGGGCATCGGAATGTGGAATATATGTTTTGTATTACGCATTCCGATTTCTACAACAGGCACCGGATGTGTACGAGCCGAAAGGGTATCCATTATTTGTAAGTGTTTTCATAAACTCGTAAATTTCCATTATTTTGTAAGTGTAATTGTTTAATTGCGTTTTCTAATGATATTGTTTGTGTAGATGACTCCAAATTGGTTTACGGTTTCGGATATAACATCATTTGCAAAGACGTACATCCCTACTTCGACTAATGCACACTTTAGAAGAAAATATTGCACAAGAAGGAAACTATGAAATCTGCTACTTTAATCATTCTCATTTGAAACACTCTGTTATGAATATTTCGGGTATTTTGAACTATTAACATTTTGTATTTTGTTGTTCGGTTAAATTTTTAGATTTTAGCGCCCAATATTTCGTGATGTTAGCTTCATATTCATACAACTCAAAGTCATAAACATTTGCATTTAAGTATCGACAAATAAATTTCCAACATTTACAAGTTCCGAAAGTTTATAAGTTCCGAAAATTTATAAGTTCCACAATTAGTTCTCGGAATCAATTAGTTCTCAGAATTCATCTTAAAAAATCAAACGAATTTCATCAAATATTAATAAACTTCAAGTGTTGCCCCTATGAATACATATTCATCTCGTTGTAATAGGTTTAGTAAGTGAGATGAATACAAATAGGTTTAGTAACACTAAGATATATCGGGAAATCAAATAGGTTTAGTAAGTGAGATGAATACAAACTCATCTCGTTGCCTCTATAAATTTGAAAATCGAATAAGTCAGCAATAACTTTTGAGTTTAGCAACACTAAGATGCATCGGGAAATCAAATTCTTACATATCCGTCTTAAAAACATCATATTCTTATGTTGGGACTACATTTGTCAAATTATATAAACTTTGGGGATCAAATTAGTCATTCACAAGTTTGGTAACTGAAATCGTCAAGTTTTACAAACTTTGGGGACTATTAACGGCGTTAGGGACCACATTTGCCAAAAACCCAAAATTTTGAGGACCAAATATGCGTAATTTTTGTCCGGGGACCTTATTTGCCATAAATTACAACTTCGGGGACCAATTATGCCACACACACATTAACTTTGGGGGGCGGTTTTGCGTACAATCAAACTTCGGGGACTGATTTTGCCTAAATTAGAAACTTTGGGATCAAAATTGTCAAAAATTGAAAATTATGGGGACCAAAAATGTCATCCGCCCTTTAAAAAATTAAGGGCAATTTGGCTAAATGACCTTATGCCAAATAATCTAGTTTCAAAAGATTTTGTTAAATGACATGTTTTTCAAATGTATTGGCTACCTTTATATATGTATAATAAAAATAAATAAATAAGTTATATATATATTAATTTAAAATATATATGAAATTATATCATAACATATTAAACAATGTTTTTATATTGGTTCGGAATTTGGTACCGATCCAAAATTTCGTATCGATCCGTACATGTATGAAATATTAATATTTTTTAAATTTTTTCCAGGTCGACCTCGAAAAACTCGTGTTCCGACCCGAAAACTCGATAGCAATCCAAATAACGGAGTCGCCCAGTTGTCATCGTATCGGCCGGTATGAAAACAATTATATTAAGATTGAATTGATTTTAAAGAGTTTGAATTCAAAATATTTACGTTGTAAAATAATTAAATTCGTTTAATAAATCGTAAGAATTTGCTTAAATTAAATTATGACATGAAAATATTTTTATAAGTCATATCCAGCACTATAACATATACTTTCATGTCATAATTTAAATTATTTTAGCAATTTTTTACGATTTATTACGAATTTAATTATTTTTATACTGTAAATATTTTGAATTCAAACTCTTTAAAATCAATTCAATCTTAATATAATTGTTTTCATACCAATCGATACGACGAAAACCGTGTGGCTCCGATATTTGGATCGCTATCGAGTTTCTGGGTCGGAACCCGAGTTTTCGAGGCTACCCCGAAAAAATTTAAAAAAATTTATATTTTATACCAATCCGAATCGATACGAAATTCCGAATCAATATAAAAATATTTTTTAATATATTATAATTTAATTTAGTATATATTTTAAATTCCAATTTTATCGGATATACAGAAGGGATTTATATATTTTTAATTAAGATATATATAAATTATTTATTTATTTTTATTAAACATATATAAATGTAGATTATTTAATATGTCATTTAACAAAAACTTTTTTGAAACAAATTATTTGACAAGCACAAGGTTATTTAGCTAAATTGTCCAAAAAAACTATTAACCTAGTAAAAGTAGTCCAAATCCAAAGATTGACAAATAATTTTATTTTACTAATATTTTTATTGGCGTTGAAAATTATAGTATAATCCAATTTATTTTATATTTTTATATTATTAAATAATTATAAAATCAAATATTAAATGTTTATCTAATATTTATATTTGAGCGAATCATTTAAAGTTCTTAAATTTTATATGAATTGGCAAATTTTATCTCCAAAGTTAATTTTAGTAAATATAGTTCTCAAAGTTTTTGAATTGCAAAACTAGTCTCTAAATTTTGAGTTTTTGACATAACTAGTCAAATAATTCGTAAAATTTGTCAAACCCAATCCAAAAAGTTTAATATATTTGGAACTATTTTTGTTATATGAGGATCAAAAAGTTAATGACCAAACCCACCATTTTTTTATTTATATATTTCGATTTAACTATCACATGACTTAATTAAGACCCCAACAGCTCAAATACATAACTTTTCTCAAAGACTCCTCAGACTGCTTCAATTTCTCGTCGCTCTTCTGGTTATTTGACATGATCGAGGAAGAAGAAGAAGGAATCTTGGGCGCCTGTGTTGTATAAGATCTCAGATTGTTCTTTGCGTGCTGTTGTAGAACCCTAATAGTGTAATTCCATCTGCAAAATCCCAATTCTTTCAAAGCTTCCACTGCGAGAACGCTAGCTCCGGCCACCATCGAAGCAACCCTCGTCGTTGAACTTGAACTCATTTGTCTTCTTCTTTATCTGCGAATATTTGATTTGTTGAGGAAGACGAGAAATGTGAGATTTATTATATAGAGAAATTGGCGCACGCTGTTTGGAACTGGATCGAATTCGAACGTGGTTTTTGCTCCTTGTATTTGGAAAAGAAAACACGTGGCGCAATTTGATTGGATTCATTCAAAACATACAAAATCTTAACTGTAACGCCCATGGGTTATCTCACTGTTTTGACAAAATACAGATCCGTCTATCAAAATACATTGTAGATGGATAATTTGGTAAATACTCATTTTTACGGTTGATATTTTAGTAAAAAATGCCGGGTTATCAAAACCAATTATTTCCATAAGATATTTGAATATTGATATCAATTTTAATTTTTTTGTTATATAATTTTTGTTAAAATAAAATTATTTTGTAGAGTTATATCCGAAAAATCTGGTATTAGATAAAAATCGATACTGCTCGATATTTCAAGTATAGTATGAAAAAGTGAACAATCCATAGAACCTTTATAGAACTATTGTTTTTAAGTAATTTGAATATCATGCCATAAAATTTTAAATTTATAAAATAATATTAGAATTAGTGATAATAGTTCATATTAACCATAAACTTTTAAAAATTGTAATGATTTAATGTGGTTTTTTCAATAAGTTTAATATTTTTATATGAAAAAATTGTGTAATTGACTCCTAATGTTTAAAATAGTGTAAAGGCGATTCCCCCAAAGTTTGTAAATTGCGTGAGAGGCTGCTGAAGTTTCAAAACCGTTCAAAAATAACTCTCGAGTGAATAGTAGCGGTTTTCGTCTTTTTTCGTATAAGTAGTTTTGATAATTTATGCGTTATTTTTAAAATTTTCAAAGTTTGGAGACATAATCATAACACATTTTCAAGGTTAATTGGTCAAATACAGACTTTATGGACGTTTAAAATATTAACGAGTATAATGGTAAAATATAAACGGTTTTAGAAGTTCGGGGGTCAACCACGCAATTCTTAAACTTTGAGGCACGGTGTTTACAATATTTAAAAGTTTGGGGACGGCTTTTACACTATTATAAAGTTTGACGCACACATTATATCAATTTCGAGGGGTTTTGTATGCAATTTACAAAATATATGGGCACGGCTTTTACACTATTATAAAGTTTATGGGCCAATTACAAACATGACTCATTTTTATATTTGTGATTCAAAAATTCAAAACTATCGAGGTTGGTACTAACGCCATTTAAAATTGTAATGCATTAGTATTTTGTATATAACTCCTTATTTTTAATAATTTTAATTTCAATTTTTAAAAAATTCAAAAATAATACATAATATGAGAGAAACGGCTATTCAAAAATAGATAGAAAAACGTTTATCTTTAATGTTTTAAATGATAAATACATTATAATAATGTTTAAAAAATTGGTATTATGATGCATGGTATATTAAATATATCGATTTATATCTAAACAATAATAAAATGTATTTATGAATTCATAATTTTAGTATATTTTTATTTTTTTAAAAGTAGGTATTAATTATAATTAATTAATGACATATATTTTATTTTCTTGGAATAAATTAATGAACTTAAATTTTAGTTTTCTTAATATGCTCATCTCCATTTTCCCACATTAAAATATTTTTACTTCAATAATTGTCCTCGAATAAATCTATTATTTCAGAGAAAGTTGTTTCACGCTATGTTTTTAAACCAAGGTTTAACCGTCTGGTTGAACAAGTTCGACCGTGAACCGTGTATTTCACGGTCGATTCGAACTGAATGGCTCTAGTTTTCTATTTTTTATTTTTGAATTGATATGATAATTAAATATTATTTTATTATATTTTTTCAATATCTTTTCTTTATTTCAATTTTAATTATTTACGGATATTCGTAATATATAAAATTCTTATAAATTTGTTTTATTTTTCATATATTAGTGAAATAATATCTTATATTTACTTTATAGAGCTTGAACTGGTTAATATTGAATCAGACATTTTTCGGTTAGATAAAAATGAGTTTTTTAAAAACATAGGACTTTTACGTTTGACAACTCTATATATTGTACAATCAATTATTAGTGCATTACATTATTTATTTTGAACTATTATTTAGTAAATATATTAAAATATATATAATAATTGGCTTACCTAATAATATAATTCCAATAAAAAAAGCCAAAATCGTGAAGTTGTTGAACCTGGTTCTTATTTGATAAGGTCAAAAGTAGCTAGGCACCGCGATAATTGTCATTTTTAAATGAATTTAAAAATAATAATTATAATAAAAATTTTAAAAAGAAAATTGTAGAAATTTAGGATTCATTGGATCGGAAGAGTGTTAGTGTACCCAATCCATAAGAGAATGAATCAAATTGAAAAGATTTGGACAAAACGTTACCATAATATCACTTCTCTAATAAATTAGAATTTTTCTATTTCCATATAAATAACTAGTTTGAAATTGATTTGCTATACCAGTTTTGGCTTTCATTATTTTCATTTCAATAATAATAATAATCAATATTTTAAATACATGTACTGGCCGGTATACCAGACAAGCTCTTTTGCTCGGTATACCGGATACTTTTCGGGTATACCCGAATATGTATCGGAATATTAAAATAAATTATATTATAAAATATTCATATATTTTTTTTAATATAAAATCCGACCCAAACCGCAAAACCCGACACGACCCGTAAAAAACCGACCCGACCCAAAAAACCTATACCGACCGGTATTCTAGCAAAATACTGGCCGAAATTTACGGTATACCGGAAATTTAAAACAATGATAATAATGCAACATTAGGGAATCAAGATATGAGATAATACAATTATGGAGAAATAACGTTTTTAGTCTTCAAACATTTATAGTATTGTTAATTTTGTTTATCATAATTTGTAATGACATGTTAGTCTTTAAACTGTAAGATTTTAGAAATTTGGTCATCATATTTGTAATAGTTGGCAAATCAGGTTCCCTAAGTACAAAATTGGCTTTTAATTTAAATATTAATTGTCAAAAATGAAAACTTTGAAAAACACTTAGGTTTTATCGTTTTTATAGTTTGAGTATCACAATAATAGAACTTTAATAATTAAAATTATCTAAATTATAAAATTATAAGACCAATTTGAGTGTTGCCCAACTTAATATTAGATTACTTTAATTTTTCATGATCAATTTATCACATTTTTTTAATTATAGTTTCTCCGCGGGTTTGAATGTTATAAAATTTTCAGATATTTAAAATTATAGTATAATATATTATTATAGAGTAAATTACACTATTAACCTCAATATTTAAAATAGTGTAAAATTGATATCTTTAAAGTTTGTATATTGCATGAAAAACTTTCGAAATTTCAAATCAGTTCAAAAATGACCCTTAACTGAATAATAGCGGTTTTCGTCTTTTTTCGTATAAGTAGTTTTGATAATTTATGCTTTAGTTTAAAAATTTTCAAAGTTTGGAAACTATTCATTATATTTTTTGAAGGTTAATAGATCAAATACAAACTATGAAGACGTTTAAAATATTAACTAGTACTAAAGTCAAATATAAACGATTTGGAAATTCCATGGTCAACCATGTAATTCTTATTATTTAAAAACATGTTGTTTATACCATTTAAAATTTATTGGAGCAACCGTGAGAATTACATTAACTTTGAGAGATTTATATATAGTTTAAAAATTTTAATGGTATCGTATTTATACTATTATAAAGTTGGGAGGTTAATGATTAATTAGAAAGATTACTCTATTAATATATGATATAATAAATTTGAAAACAATATAAAATAAAAAAAATTGATTCACGCTTCCTTTCTGGTCAAACTCCGACGGCTATCCCACCAGCACCATTCACAACTACGCGGCGGTCCCAGCAAATTCACAGCTGGCAACTTATCCGGTGATGTTTTTCTCCTCTAAATAATATATATATATGTACCCATTTGCTCTTCTTCTACATTCATTCAACAAATCAAAGATCCAATATGGCTGCTGTATTCACATTCTCCGGCGCTCCGTCGTGTATAATCTTCACTTTCTTCATCTTTGTCATGGCGGCGGCGACTGTATCAGCGAATTTCTACAATGATGCGGAGATTACTTGGGGCGACGGTCGAGCCAGGATTCTCGATTCCGGCACGACGTTAACTCTGTCGCTGGACCGGAACAGCGGTTCGGGATTCCAATCGAGGAATCAGTATTTGTTCGGTAGATTCGACATGCAACTTAAACTAGTCCCCGGAAACTCCGCCGGAACTGTAACCACTTTCTTTGTAAGAATAATATCATTTGATTTAGTGATAAAAAACGAGTTGTTTTTTGACTGAGATTTTTAAATATTTTTGTCTGTGTAGTTAACTTCTATAGGAGCAAACCACGATGAAATCGACTTTGAGTTCCTCGGAAACTCCTCCGGCGACCCGTACACCGTTCACACGAACATTTATACTTTAGGTAAAGGCAACAAGGAGCAGCAGTTTCGTCTCTGGTTCGACCCAACCGCGAACTTTCACACTTACTCCATCGTCTGGAATCCCCAACGTATAATGTAAGTTGTTATTATTGATATTATTGAATTATTGTTTGAAAAATATAAATATTCTAGTTTATAACGTGATTGATATTATTATTAAATTTCTTCTATTAGTATTTTACAATGTTTTTATATTGGTCTGGAATCACGTTCCGATCCACATCAGTATGAGCGGTACGATCGATATATCAGACGTGGTACCAAATTTTTTATTTATTTTATATTTTAAAAATTTAATATTTAATTAGTTTTTAGGGTTAGACCCGAAAAAACCTGGAAATCAACCATAATACCCGATATCGGGCGTTACCAAAAAAAATACCGATACTGAACGAAATTTGACGTACCGTACGATATGAAAACATTGATATTTTCTATATGATTCACTTCTAATATGATATGAACTACACCGACACTCTTTTGAACTATTAAATATTGAATTTCTACACGATATCGGATGTCTATTGTGGGTTTCACATTGGTCCGTATCAGTTTAAAAAAAAATTGGTATAAAAACACATCGGGTTTAGGCGATAAAGATAAATCGACCTATGATTCGAGCACTATCCAACATATTGAATTAAGTCTGAACCAGATCAATGACAATGTTGAAATATTGTCCAACATAATTTGTGAAATTAGAATAATTCTAGTTTAGAATGGTCGTGATTCATAAATAATTGGTTTGACCAAATTTTTCAACATAATTCACTTTCTTATGCATCGGTTGTGAATATAGAAATATTCTAATTTATAAAAGTTGTGATATCATGAATAATTGACTTGATCTAGTATTTTAAGAATAATTCACTTATATTATACACTGGATTATCTCCCAACCATTAAAAATTCTAAATTTCTATATGGATACATCTACATTCTTTCGATCAATTGAATCATGAATTTCTAGATTCATTAAACCCTCGATTTCAAATAAGTATTCATAAACATTTTTACTGATGACAGATTCTTGATCGACCAAACTCCGATAAGAGTATTCAACAACGAGGAGACAATCGGAATTCCATTTCCAAACAAGCAAGCAATGAGAGTCTCGTGCAGTTTATGGAACGCAGATGATTGGGCAACGCAAGGGGGACGTGTAAAAACAGATTGGAGTTTATCGCCATTTACGGCGACTTACAGAAACTTCAATATCAACGCTTGTGTTCCTGGGCAATGTAACTCCGATTCATTCAAGACTGGAGCTTGGCAAACGCAGGGATTGGATGCTCAAGGAAGAAACAGATTGAATTGGGTACAGAAGAATTTCATGATCTATAATTATTGTACTGATTTCGCTAGGTTTCCACAGGGGATTCCGGTCGAGTGCCGCCAGGGCCGTTGATTCTGAGTTGTGTGTGCGTTTGTTTATTATTTGATTTTTTTTTCATTTCGTGTGAAAATTATCATAATGTATGTTATACAAAAAAAAAATTGATCTCCATAATTACATTAATTTGGTAATTTTGGTCTTTTTTATAATTGGTTGCGTGAATAATGTATTGGACACATCAAAAGTCCACATAAATGGTCTTATTTGATCCTCTTTGCATCGTTCTATACATCGCTCTTGAAATGTGTTTCAAAATGATATATCATGGACCCCAAAACTCGTCATGTACAAAAATATATAGGTTCAGAATACGATGTTTAATTTCGGAGTTATTATTGGATCTGATGCATTAGTATTGATATTATCGCACCTGTATCAAAAAAGTTCAATGGTAGAATTGATTCCTAAAATTTAGTTTCTATAATATAATTGTTATACAGTGTTTTCAATTTGACAATTAATTTTTCCAGGCAAAATCAAAATTTGGGTATCGATTTTACTAATTTGATGATATAATTTGTCAGATATTGTAAACTTTGAAAGTAATGACTAAATTTGTGATAACTATGAAAGTTTCGAGACTAGGTTATCTATCTATTTTAAAATATTTGATCATAAATTTTATATTGTATTTTTTCTAATTATAATAATTTTCTCACTTAATTTGATTAACTCTATACATTTAACTATTTTAGTATTAAAATGCTTTGAAGTCTAATACACAAAACAAAACAAAACAAAACAAAACAAAACAAAACAAAATTTTAGTATTATAGAATACTGAATGAATTACTGATCTGTAATCACATTATGAAAACGCATTCTCAAACTGCATTCTAAATCTCGAAACACATACAAAATATATCCTAAGTTCTCGAGTTTTTCTGGATTCATCCTAAAAATACTAATAAATTTGGTATCGACCATACCAATTATATGACGTGAATCAGTACCACTTGTTATTTCGTATCGATATTTAACAACATAACCAATACCAACTGTTATTTCATGTATCACACATTACGAAAATATTAATAAAATGTTATATATATAATTTTATCCTACAATATATATTATTCAAAAATGTTTTTTTTTCAAAAACACAAAATTTAATAATGTATAATTGAAAAAATATTATTTCCTAAATTTGGGCCATGCCCAGCCCAATAACAGCGAAGCACAGCTGTAATCTTCTGTACGAAGAAATGAAGGAAGACACAAGGAAGGTTCCAATCCAGGTCAGTGGAAGCTAAGCTAGGGCTGAGCGCGTTCTCTTTTCAATTGTCAAATTTACGATGCTTCCAATGACTTCCTGTCCTTATTCGCAGCAACTACTCCTCTCCCCCTTTATATATTCTTCATTCTCACACACGCAGAATTCGGATTACCCATTCGATGGATCCGAATTGCGAGCTTGATTTTCAAGATTTATTGCCTTTAATGGCAGAGAAGCTTGGTGGGGATGGGTTAATTGATGAATTATGTAATGGGTTTCGTCTATTGATGGATTCTAAGAAAGGTGTGATTACTTTTGATAGTCTGAGAAGAAACGCTGCTTTATTTGGGCTTCAAGATTTGAGTGATGAAGATTTTCGTTATATGGTTGAAGAAGGGGATTTTGATGGTGATGGAGCGTTGAATCAGATGGAGTTTTGTGTTTTGATGTTCAGATTAAGCCCTGAATTGATGGAGGAATCTAGATTTTTGTTGGATGATTTTAGGGTTTGAATTGGAGGGTTTTACTGATTTTTTTAACTTTGTTTTTCTTCTTATTCATGATTGAGATCGAGTTTATGAGAAACATTTGCTTTTTTTTATGACTGGTTTCAATAATATATTGCAGTATTTCATTCGTGAAATATAGTGAAATGTGAGTATGTGACGATTGTTATATTAGTAACAATGTTTTATCGGACGGAACCGATATTTCGATCAATACTGAGTTTCTGGGTCGAAACTTGAGTTTTTCGGGTCGATCTGGAAAAATAAAAAATAATAATATTTTTCAATTCTTTTTCGTATCAATTGGCAAACGGCTGTTCTGGTGGTACCGATCGAAACAATATCCTGGAAATATAGATTATATAGATAGGTATGGGTTAGAGGTGGTCATGGGCAAAAATAATATATATTAATATAATTATATTATTATCTCGCAAATCAACTAAACTAGATTAGTTATAATGATTATAATATTATTGGGTCATATACGCAAATGACATCGGCTATTTTACAAAAATACTCACTGTCAAAACTCATTTTTGTCAATTTACCTATTCAAGATAAAAATCTTTTGTTTTTTCTACACCTTAATTGATAAATTGACAAATGAAGTTTTCTGTCATGGATATAATGACAATACATACAAATTACACCTACCCAAAGTTTGACATATACACATAGGGTTAATTTTATCATTTAATTAAAATTATGTGCTCATTTTATCCATTTTTATTCAGATTTATATGGCTAAAATTGAAAACTTTGAATATCAATTTTACATCAATCAAACATTGAGAATAAGTTTTATCATACATAGCAAAATACAAGTAACAATTTTGTTTAAAAACAAAACTTTTAGGGTGATCTGCTGACGTGGAATATTATAGCTAACGCTGAACGTGGATTTATGACGTAAAAGCTGACGTGGAACACGTTAGTGGATGCCGAACGCGGAAGCTATACACGCATGGTTTTAAAAACCGGTCAAACCAGCAGATCGAAAACACCTTATACTGATCGAATCAGATAGTCAAATCAGTTTAAATCGATTTGATAGAAAATTAATAAACAAAAGAATAATATTTCAAAATATATTTTATTTACAAAAAACTTTAAATAAATTTTTAAAAAGTATAATTATATAATATAAAAAAAGTTTAATACAAACAAAAATTTACACTTGATATTTGTAATTCAAGAGCTACAGTATATATATCAACGATTAAATAACAATATAAAATAAAATAATAAAAATTCATCCAACTATTTTCATAATTAATGTCTTTATCAAGAAAGTAAGAAAAAAAAATTTTATTTAATTTTAACTCTAATTGCCAAAGAAAACCAGTTACAAAACTTTGACCCTAGTTTTATAACCGGTTTTTGGTGAAAAAACCGGTTTGATCGGGTATTTAGGAGAGTCACACCGATTTTTAAAATAACACGCGATCCGGTTGAATCAAACCCGGAGGATGAGCGATTTCCGGTTGAACCGGTCCAACCGGTCAGTTCGATCGGTTTTTTAAAACCATATCCACGTAGGCAAAAGCGTACCACCTCATCATAAACATATTTTTTAATTTATGTATTAAAATTATTGTGATTATCAAGAATTGAACATTTGACATTTAATGCTTTCAACTCATTAACAACCAAGTAAGCTGCTTAGGTTAACGTTACAATTCAAGACAATTTACATTACAACGCATATTACAATAATTATTATACTTATATAACATTCATACGAAACAAATCGAATTGATTTAAATAATAATTTAATATTCGAGTTAAACTAAAAATAGATAATTTTCCATTCGAGTTAAAAAACTAAGACATTCAAAATTTAAGGACGGTAAGAGTGAGTTTCAGATTCCGCACACAAAAAGAGCAAGCATGTTCACGAATCAATAATATATATATATCAATCGAATGTCAAATCAAAATGTTCGTAAACCGTTTCGTTTTATTTATATCTCAATGCATATATAATAAATATCATATACTTATCAATTTAAAATGTTAGAAAATGTTCCAATTATTTGATAAAATTTTGATATGAACGTCATGTAATTCATACAACTGTATAATGTTAATTTTGAATATCAGAATTAAAATATTTGCAACTAATCAGAAAAAATGATGTAAGAGTTCTGGGTTTAGAATACTCGGAATCAAATTATGAATTCCTTACATTTTGAACTCGAAATTTAAAAAACACTTTAATCAGTTCGATTCGTTTTGTTTGCATTTTAAATAAGTACTCAATTTTATCTTCATAAATTTTGAGTTACTTAGTTTTTGAATTCGAATGGAAAATTACTTATGTCTATTATGAAAATTATTTATGTCTATTACCTTCATAATCTAGTTTAACTCGAATATTAAATTATTATTTAAATAAATTCTATTTGTTTCTTATGAATGTTATATAAGTATAATAATTATTGTAGTATTGTTGTAATGTAAATTGTCTTGAATTATGATATTAACCTAAACAGTTTAGTTGGTTATTAATGAAATGAAAACTTGAGAGATCAAGTGTTTAATTCATGTTTATTACAATAATTTTAATACATAAACTAAAAAATATATTCCTAATGATGTGACATGCTTTCGCCTATTGAATGGCTTCCGCGGCATCCACTAACGCCTTCCACATCACTGTCATGTAATAATTCGTGTTCGACATCAGCTAGTCTTCCACATTAACATATCACCCCAAAATAGCCTTTTTGTTCGCATATTAAATAAATATTAAATATCCAGATAAAATTGTAAACCTAGAATGGAAAATGTTTATAAAAATATTAATAGTAATATTATTAAAAAAATGATAAAATGTATAAAGACAAACTATTACGAAAATAAAAAGAGTGAAATTTCTATAAGAAACCGATCCTTAAAGATCAACAACTTGATATGAAATATATTCGATCAAATACGAGTTCGATTAAATTCTAACATATAAACATTTAATTGTAAGATTTCAAGAAGTTGGTGTAATATCCCAACGCCAAATTGTTCCATCTTCGCAGCAACACAAAATGGTGCTGCAAAATACACATAAAGTGGCTTTAAAATAAATACCCTTAAAAACCTTCATATAATCAATCTCCTTTACCTTCCATCAAATGAGAGTGCAGTTAATCTAATAGGAGACTTTGACTGAACATGAGATAATCTGTAGAAATCGACGTTTTTTTATAGTGAGAAAAGACGATGAATAACTGATACGAATAACCTTGAAACGAGAATCGGAGGGTTTGATTGGAGTTCCCATACGAATATTTTCCCTTCTCTGTTACCTACTGCTGCTAATTTGTAGTGAAAATCACAAGAGAATTTGATGAACCAAATATCACATTCAGGAACAGGGTATTTTTGAAGAATATCAACTGTGCCCTGGGAAAAATAGCGACATACAAAATCATGCTTCGTATATTCTACTCGGATCACAAGAAAATCGGAGAAAAAAAGTGATAAAAATCATGCTTCATATACGTGAAGCACAAGAAAACTGGAGAAAAAAGAGATAAAAATCATGGTTCATATATACAAGAAAATAATAGAAATAAAGAGATAAAAATCATGCTTCTTACACTCGAAGCACAACAAAATTGGAGAAAAAAGAGATAAAAATCATGGTTCATATATTCTACTCGAAGCACAAGAGAATCGGAGTAAAAAGAGATAAATATCATGCTTCATTCAAGAAAATCGAAGAAAAAAGAGATAAAAATCATGCTTCTTACACTCGAAGCACAAGAGAATCGGAGTAAAAAGAGAAATATCATGCTTCATTCAAGAAAATCGAAGAAAAAAGAGATAAAAATCATGCTTCTTACACTCGAAGCACAAGAGAATCGGAGTAAAAAGAGATAAATATCATGCTTCATTCAACAAAATTGAAGAAAAAAGAGATAAAAATCATGCTTCTTACACTCGAAGCACAACAAAATTGGAGAAAAAATAGATAAAAATCATGGTTCATATATTCTACTCGAAGCACAAGAGAATCGGAGTAAAAAGAGATAAATATCATGCTTCATTCAAGAAAATCGAAGAAAAAAGAGATAAAAATCATGCTTCTTACACTCGAAGCACAACAAAATTGGAGAAAAAAGAGATAAAAATCATGGTTCATATATTCTACTCGAAGCACAAGAGAATCGGAGTAAAAAGAGATAAATATCATGCTTCATTCAAGAAAATCGAAGAAAAAAGAGATAAAAATCATGCTTCTTACACTCGAAGCACAACAAAATTGGAGAAAAAAGAGATAAAAATCATGGTTCATATATTCTACTCGAAGCACAAGAGAATCGGAGTAAAAAGAGATAAATATCATGCTTCATTCAAGAAAATCGAAGAAAAAAGAGATAAAAATCATGCTTCTTACACTCGAAGCACAACAAAATTGGAGAAAAAAGAGATAAAAATCATGGTTCATATATTCTACTCGAAGCACAAGAGAATCGGAGTAAAAAGAGATAAATATCATGCTTCATTCAAGAAAATCGAAGAAAAAAGAGATAAAAATCATGCTTCTTACACTCGAAGCACAACAAAATTGGAGAAAAAAGAGATAAAAATCATGGTTCATATATTCTACTCGAAGCACAAGAGAATCGGAGTAAAAAGAGATAAATATCATGCTTCATTCAAGAAAATCGAAGAAAAAAGAGATAAAAATCATGCTTCTTACACTCGAAGCACAACAAAATCGGAGTAAAAAGAGATAAATATCATGCTTCATTCAACAAAATTGAAGAAAAAAGAGATAAAAATCATGCTTTATACACTCGAAGCACAACAAAATTGGAGAAAAAATAGATAAAAATCATGGTTCATATATTCTACTCGAAGCACAAGAGAATCGGAGTAAAAAGAGATAAATATCATGCTTCATTCAAGAAAATCGAAGAAAAAAGAGATAAAAATCATGCTTTATATATTCTACTCAAAGCACGAGAAATTCGGAGAAAAAGAGATAAAAATCATGCTTCATATATTCTACTCGAAGCACAAGAAAATTGTAGAAAAAAGATATAAAAATAATGCTTCATATATTCTACTCAAAGCACAAGAAAATCGGAAGGGAAGAACACGAAAAGCACGTAAAATTACAATAAAAAATACTAACTGTAGGAAAAAATACTGTTTCTCATCTAGATAACATGCAGAGACAAAATAAAGAAACTTGGAGAAAAGCCCTGCAAGGGCAGCTAGTCAATCGATTGCGTAAATGATGCCTAAAATTCATTCAAACCTCTCCGGGAGATTGTTCCTTCATTTTTGGCTCCCATAGTACAAGTTCATTATCAACACTCTGCATACACAAACTCATAACTGTTATGGAGATAAAATTGCATTCGAAACTAACAAAACATCAAGTAATATTGACTTTTTATCGAAGCTCTTTTTAGCTAGAGTTCTCTACAAGATATTGCTAACTTAAGAATTAGAATTAGAATTAGAATTAGAATTAGAATTAGAATTAAAATTAGAATCAAATTGTAAAAGTGGAAGTTAAACAGATTTAAAAGCAGTTTAGTGTAGTAGAGAAATCAAGGTAACCTTAGAGAGAATAAAATCGCCAATCCAACGGTTGCAATCAACGTAATTTGTATGCACCGATGCAATAAATATCTGGAATGAAGCATTAATAAAAAATATGCATAAAATTTATTGATAGCTAAAATAAAGAAGCATTAATCTAACTGGGAATTGAACAAATTTTGTTGGGAACTTCGAAGGAAGATCAGTCCATGTGAATGATTTTTCGACATACGTCCAAAATTCTGCAAAATTGTAATAATTCAATATGAATTTATTGACAGGGATGTTAATACAAATGTCGGGATAAAGTAAAAGCAAAAAAAAACGATGCGATGATCCTATTTTATAAAGTCGGGCATATAAAAATATAAACCTTTCATTGACCAGATTTTAACTGTGTTATCCATTCCACAGCTTGCAATACTGTATATGTCGGAAGGATGAAAATCCTGAACGGTAAAACGTATAAACACGAATTTAAGTGACTGAAAAAAAGATACAAAGAGAAATCGGAGAGCATAAAAAAACGAGGAAAAGTAGGCATTTACGTACGACACTGAGGACTTCATTGCGATGACCACCAGCTCCAGAAAATATCAAAATACAGATACCGGTATGAATATTCCAAAGGCGCACGGATTCATCCTAGCACATTCCCACGTTAAACAAGTTTCTAAACAATTATAATCCCATTAGTAAACGGGGATAAAAGAACACACTTACTTTGCTTGCAGACAAAACGAGGGATGGTTTTAAAGGCTGCGTTCGTATTTCATTGATTGAGTCTCCATGACCAACAAAACTCTTAACATGAGACAAAAAATAGTCAAAGTTAAATTCAAAATGAAGAGAAAACTAGCTCTAATGACACGACCTTGTAAATCTTCTCACTGCCAGTATCAATAGCACGAATAATACCATTAAGTCCGCCTGCGACTAACAATGGCGATCCATCAATATTGCAAGCCCAGCTGACTGTGTAAAAAGATTCATCCTTCTACATCAACATAAAAGATGTATGAGAATTCAATAACGTTCAATAAAGACTGTTGGAATTATAGAGTCTGGCCGAAATTACGACGGGAGAGCGTGAACTAATGGAATTTAGGGGAGGTCACACATTTAAAAGACTTGATCAAGCCATTATGTGATGACCTTTATAAACCTAATCAATCCAACTTCTATAACCAATGTGGGACAAATTCAACACTCCCACTCAAGCGCAACCCTAAGGTTTGGACATGCGAGTTGAAATGAAACGAACCGGCTCTGATGATTGATACCATGTTGGAATTATAGAGTTTGGCCGAAATTACGACCGGAGAGCGTGAACGAACAGAATTTAGGAGACCTTTTAAATGTGTGACCTCCTTCCCTAAATTCTATTCGTTCACGCTTTCCCGTCGTAATTTTGGCCAAACTCTATAATTCCAACATAATATCGAAGCTAGTCCGATTCATTTCAATTTGCAAATCTAAACCTTATGGTTGCACTTGAGAAAGAGTGTTGAATTTATCCCACATTGATTATAGAAGTGAGATTGATTAGGTTTATAAATGTGAGAAATGACATCACATAGCTTTGGTCAAGTCTTTTAAATGTGTGACCTCCTCCCCTAAATTCCGTTAATTCATGCTGTTCCGTTCAAATTTCGACCAAACTCTATCATTCCAACAAAGACTTTAGAGTAACTTTGCAAAGAATATTTCTTTACATCTTCATCAATGTAGGATTGCAGTAAAGCTATAACACCACCTTCTAGACATTGGTATACAGTCACCTAAAGGGAAAAATACATGGGAAATCTTGACAATGGAAAAAATGGACGACGGCGAAAAACTGCATACCCGATTTCCTCCGGCGGTGGCAAAGGCGCTAAAGTATCGGGAATCGATGAAGTTGAAAACCACAGCATAAATGGGCCGTTTACCTTCCTGGAGTCTGTTTGTGACCTTATACTCTCGCTTCCTAGACAGCGTCAGGGAACCCACTACTGGCTCGCATCCCAGAGGAATCTTTGACATGTCTCCAACTCGCAATCACCGAAAATTACCACCCAGGAGGAAGTCCAACGATGTGACCCCAAAATCCCAGAACCGAAGCCACTAAACCTCGAAAGCAAGCTTAAACCCACTCAAAAAATTGAAGTTCTTGAAATAATCAATGTCAATTGTTCAGAGTTCAGAATCCATCTCTTACTTAAAATTCTTTATACTGAATTACCTGATTTTTTAGTAGGGTTTTCTTCTCGGGTTCAATTGGGCATCGTGTCTTGGTGAGATTTACAGTGGTAATACTGTTTTTTAGTAGGGTTTTTTGGAATTTTTCTTCAAATAATTTTGGAGCATAAAAGTCGACGAAAATATAATCAATCTTAGAAATCGCAACATCACAATTGCATGGAGCTCCAACACATTCTCATCTAATTTTGAATTCAATTAGGTTAAATCTTACTTTTAGAAATATTGAAAAAATACCCATAATTTTGAGTAATTATAAATATTAATTTAAAAAATTAAGAAATATAGTTTTGAAATGTGTTTTAAAATGAGTGTAGTTTTGAAATGAGGTTTTGAAAATAAAGGTATTTATGAAAAAAGCCCGTGTTGTTTGGCTATGTTAAACGGACACCGCCATGAGGACTCGAACTCAGATTTGTTAAAAAATCCGACTCGTTAATATTATCAATTAATTTTTAATTAAAATATAAAATTTAAAAAGATGTGTGGTGTGTGGTTAACATGATTTATAATTAACATTAAATAAAATTATAATTTATCTAATTATATTATATAAAATAATAAATTATGACAACAAATATATATGATAATTAATGTTTAAACCGGTAAAATGTCGAAATAGTTGATATAAATTATATTATATCCCAATAATATCGATATTTATATCACCCTTAGATATTTATTATTCGATAACACATATATATCTATATAGTAATTCCCAAGTCGAGAAATAAAGCAGATCGAGATATTTTGATGATTGACATTGTTTATAGCTTATTGTGGTATTTGGATCGGGTAACTTATTTATTGGACAATTGTGTCTAATTTAGAGATTAATAGGTCATAATTTATTAGACTTCATTATTGGTGGGTCTAGTGAGTTATAATTATGTTGGACAAATCACCTATATAAACATGATTAAAGTGTTAAGGAGGGGAGCTTGGATTCTTGACCTAAGGAGGAGGCCGCTATTCTTTTCTTTTTCGCCCGGGAAACCTACGACTACGGCCATCAAAACACGATCTTTTTTCTTTGGTTTTCTAACTCATGTTCTCCTATTGTAAATTTACGAACTTGACATTTATAGTGGATTCAAAGGCTACGACCGGGGTGGTTTTTTATCCTTTCTTTTACAGAAAGGTTTTCCATCTACAAAAATCGTGTCTTTTTACTTATTGCTTTCTTATTACTTTTTCGTTCGACATCTATCCGTAAAAGGGGTCTAAATTTTGTTATTGCAGATTTTTAGCAGCAATAACAGATATATAGCTAATTTTTTAAATATTAACGAATTATATTAATGCATATAAATAATAAAAAATTAATTTATGACTATTTCAAAATAAATAATAATAAATTTAAATATAAAAAACGGACTCGTGTCCGACTCGGATTCGGCATCCCGGTAGAAGAGTCTGTTTAGCATAGTTGTTTGGAAGCATAGTGCACCGCTCGGTGTGGTCACCTGACCGTGGTTCTATTCTAAATTAACCAAATATCAATAATTAGTATGTTTGTACGAACACATAAAACAACGGTGAGTTCACAGTTGATTTAACTCAATAATCACCAGAATGCATGTGTGAAATGTGAATTTTAAACTTGATAAATTAGAGTTTAAAATAATTTGTTTTTCATATTTTTAATCAATAACTTCTTATATTCTAGCAATTATATGTTTAAACTATAAAAATATATATAACAATTTAAAAATTTAATTTTTGAAATAACAAATTTATTATAAAATAATATGAAATATAATTTTTAAGTTATACACAATTAATTAAAAGTAATGACAAAAAATCATTTTATGAAATTACGATAACTGAATCGATGTTTCAAAAATAATTTTTTTAAATCACGATCACTTATATCACGTTCACTTCACAGCACGTTGCATTCATTTTACCTCACAACTATTTCTCAAACGTTATTTAATAAATTAAAAATTTCGGTATTTGTTTAGAGCTTACAGTTTAGAGAATAAAAAAATATTTTGAGATCAATTTAGGGTTTAAGTTAACAATTTTGAAATTCATTTAAGTTTAAGGGTTTTGGGTTGATGAATAAGTTAACAGTTTTGAAATCCGTCTAGGGTTTAGGGTTTAGGGTTTAGGGTTTAAGGTTTATAAAATTATTCAACTGTTTTAAAATCCGTTTAAGATTTATGGAATAAGTTAACAATTTCGAAATTCATTTAGTGTTAAGGGTTTAAATAATAAGTTAAAAAGTTTCCATATTGTTTATGATTTAGGGATTAGGAAAATGTTTTAAGAGACATTTAGAATTTAGAGAATAAGTTCAAATGTTTTTATTCATTAAGAATTCGAACTTGATTTTAGTTATACTCTAATCGAAAAAAATGTGATCGAACTCAAAACGTTACAAAATAGATTCAACTGACTAGTGAATAGAATATCTTCTTTTGTATCTCTAGTTGAAAGTTTGAATCATGTAACTTGTTCACAAGTAGTAGAAATGTTATTTGCTATGTTGCACGGGTGCTTTAAATTTGATATTTTAACGCATCGGGTGTACGTTGGGTGCTTGGGTGCAGGGATCATACACCCATCCACATATTAAATAAAAAATTAGGTTTATAAACTTATAAGTGTAAGATGCGCATAAAAACCTTGTGGATGGGGAAAAAGAACTCCAAAGGTGAATGGAATGCGGTGAAACAAGAATCTAATAAAGGTGAATTAAGAATTACGTACTTGATTCGTAAATTATTTTAAAGGTCATAACTTTTTACATGTTTGTGTATTTTGTGTTTTTATCATGAGTGAAAGTAAATCTATTCCTACAAGTTCAGTAAAGATGATGGTTGGCATGAAGAGTTACGAGTGATCATTGGTTTCATAAAATTTTTTAGTGTTGTTATCTTTATGTTCAGTTTATTATGATTAACATTTTTAGATACTAACTGAATATTATATTTTGTTTGAAAATTTTAAATATTTATATTGATTATTTTATTATTTTAATTTGACGCAACCTAAATCAGATATTCCTGAAATCACCGCACTCCGTACCCCCGTACCCTGCACCCATATCCCCCCACCTATGCAAAATAGGTTATTTGAGACAAAAATATATATATTTAGCCCTACATATATAATTTTTTAAATTAATATTCTTAACTTAGATTACATGTACAATATTTGTCTCAAATAACTCTTTTTACCTTTTATCTAATATTGTAAAAACTAAAGGTGGTTTTCCGAATCTCTAATGGATTTCCTTGTACCTATTGTGAATAAAGATGTATTTTGGAACTGCAAATTTGATCGTCAAAGTATAAAAATGGTAAGAATTGTCTCTTTATTTTTTAAGTTTTGCAAAAGCAGTCTCCAAAATTTAATATGAATGTCATATTTAGTTTTTAAAGTTTTCTATTTTGACAAATGAGGTTCTTGACCAAAATCAAATTTCAAGGATCGATTTTATCACTTCCATGATATGATTTGCCAAATTTAGAAACTTATAGGACCAAATTTGACATAAGTTTAAAATTCGGAGACTAAATATATCATTACAAATTATGTAGATCAATTTTGCTAAAACTGTAAAAGTTTGGAAACTAAAATCGCATTTAGATGTAGAAATTCATAATTCAATGTCCCGGATGAGTGTCGAACCTTTTACTTGTGATATCACTTCTATTATAAATTAGATGTTTTGTATTTACACAACTGATGTGAGATATTTTCAACACTCCCCTCAAATCGAATTGACATTGATCCGGTTTAGACTTGCTTCAATATGTTCGATAGTATCTATGAATTTTGAAGCCAAATAATCCCATGTAAATTTTGATTTAATAAATGAATCATATATGAAAACTTTAGGTGAAAACTGAATGGCGTGTTTCATAATTTTATTAGGAGAAAATAATGTCTTTGATCTATAAAATTTAATGATTTATTCATAAAATTTAATTTGACATTTATAATTCTCGTATTTTGATTGTTTTATAAAAAACGACCTCTAAAGTTTCTCATATATGACAAATTCAATTAATAAAGTATAAAATTAATCCCCAAATTTTGATAACCAATTATAAGACACATATTGATGATTACATTTGTAAAGATTAAAAAATATGGATTAAAGTTTGTCAAATATCTTTAATGTATCCGCTGGTTGCATTAGATTTGATAAATAAAATTAGGACAATGATTTAATTTAATAATAAACATAATAAATGATCAAATTTAATTTTTGAAAAGTATATAAGTAAATGTGATGGTAAATAAAATGATGTCAGAATTGCTACTTAATCCTAATAGTGTTGCATAATTGTCATTAAGCCCCCTGATTATGCTATAGTAATGATTGGTTAATGACGTAATTGCAAAGATTAATGTCTAATTATCAGATAAACAGTAACACAAAATGATGGAGAATTATGAACTCAAGCAAAATAATTTAATTATTTATAGAAAATTTATAAATAAATGGAATTAAAACTAAATAATTTATTATTGAAAAAATGAGAGGATGTCAGTGAAATTAATAAATGATGATTATTGTAATTTGTTTGGTATTTGTATTGTATTTAACTTTTATTTGTATTTTTTTCACTCTACTGTTGCTTGTCTTGTTGAATTTTTTAACGAATTGGTCTCTTGTTGGTCGCCGGCCGGAATATTCCGCCATTGTTGCTTCCCGTATTTGCTTCAGGTGTTGCTTTTTAGTTTCCGAACTTTCTGTTTTTGGAAACTTATTCCAATTATTGCTTTTAATTTGGGTGTTTTTTTGTTGAATTGTTCCTGAATTTTTAACATAAGTTTGCTTAGATCTGGAGCTGATTTTTGAAGATCGGGAAACGAAGTGTTGCTCCGAGTGGTTGAATACTGTAAAGGTTGTGCTTGTCTTCTTCTCTTGGTATGTGCTTCAGCTTAAAGCTGAAATTGGTCGAAATTTCCTTTTTCTTTCTTCGGCGAGCTTTTGATCAGATCTTTGACTATTGATGAGAAGATGATGTTTTGAGATTTAGCTTTTTCGAATGTTTCTTGAGATTGTTTGACTTGGTTTGAATCTATTTTCAGTGTTTCTTTTTCTATTTCTCGATGTATATTTTATTGCGGAGCCGGAGAATTTATACTTACGCTGCTTCTGTTTTAATGCCTTAGTTATGAAAAGGACTGTTAGCGCAGTTGGGTGTTTTGGGATCATTTTCTTGTTTGATATTTCATATGAGAAATTGGAACGCTTATCTTTTAAAATATTTTACAGGCTACTGGCGATGGATATTTTTTGTGGTAAATTGTTGAATTTTATGGGCATTCTGGTTGTAATTTTCTAGAGGTAGATTAGGCTTGAAGTTTTGCTTGAAATGGAGTTGAGCAGAGAAGAAGCCATTAGAGTTAAAGCAAATGCCGAGAAACAGTATTTAGAAAAAAACTTTCAGGCAGCAAAAAAGTATGCTCTTAAAGCTCAGTTGCTATGCCCTGAACTGGAGGGTATTTCTCAAATGGTGGCAACATATAGTGTATATGCTGCTTCGGAGATGAAATTCAATGGCGAAATGGATTTTTATTCCATTCTCGGAGTGGATCAATTTGCTGACAAGTCGAAATTAAAAAAACAGTCTAAGAAGCTTGCACTTCTGGTACACCCTGATAAGAACAAAACTATTGGAGCTGATGGAGCATTTAAACTTGTTTCTGAAGCATGGACTCTGTTATCTGATAGTTCTACGAGAAGTTCGTATGATCAACGGAGAAATTGGGTTGTCAGGAATGGTGTTTATGAAGACTGCTACATGTTTCAATCTTCTCATGCTACTTTGGATACATTTTGGACTGTTTGTACCTCGTGTCATGTTCAATATGAATATCTGAGGAAATATGTAAACAAGCGTCTTTCTTGTAAGAACTGCCGTGGCGTTTTTATTGCTCTCGAAACTGGGATTTCCCCGCATAACAATGGATATGGAAGTCATGGTTATGGCTTAAGTTATATGAGAACAAATTCTGGATCTTCAGGACATTACAAAGGAAGTAAATCCGAGCATTCGTTTCAGCGTAGCTTATCCGAAAACTCTTTCAGTGTTGTAGAACCAAGTGGGGTTACATCTTGCTCGTTTAAAGTGAACGGTTTTCATCAAACAGAGAAGGCTAAAGATCATGTTAATGAATCAAAATCGAGGCGTGGTAAGCCTGCGAAGAAAAGAAAAGTCGAGCTTTCATGTTCAAATGTTCTTAAAGAGGAAGAATCAAAACCTGTCAAGGTTCCCTCGGTATCTACATTCGCTGGAGTCGATTGCCGAAAGTTGTTAGCTGAAAAGGCAAGATTAGAAATCGGTAGAAAACTCGAGGAGTTTAAAGCTGCATCGAAAGCAGAAGCAGAAGCAGCCGAGCTTGTTAAGAGAAGTTTAACAATTGATGAACAAGAAGGCAAAAGAAGTGTTTCTATTACAATAAGTGTTCCAGATTCAGATTTTCATGATTTTGACCAAGACAGAACTGAAGAATGCTTTAAGCCTCGACAAATATGGGCTTTATACGATGAAGAAGACGGTATGCCTCGTTTATATTGCCTTATTCGTGAAGTAATATCTTCGAATCCATTCAAGATACATATCAGTTACTTGTCTTCAAAATCTGACACCGAATTCGGATCAGTTAATTGGCTTGACTCCGGTTTTACGAAATCTTGTGGAAGTTTCAGGGCATTTCACTCTGAAACAGTGGAGCAAGTTAATGTTTTTTCGCATTTTCTTCCTCGGAAAAAAGTCGGAAGAGGAGGTTGTGTGAGAATATATCCAACAAGTGGAGATATTTGGGCTATATACAGCAACTGGTCTCTAGATTGGAACATTACAACTTCAAAGGAAATTAGACATCAATACGAAATGGTTGAAGTAGTTGACGATTATTCGGAGGAGAGTGGTGTTTCGATTCATCCTCTGGTAAAACTAGATGGATACAAGACAGTATACCGAAGGGATGAAAACGGAGAATACCCACGTTACATACCAAGAAGAGAAATGCTTCGATTTTCACATCAAGTTCCTGCGTATTCACTTAAAATCGAAGGGACTAAGTTACCTGATGGTTGCTGGGATCTTGATCCAGCTGCAACACCTGATCAACTTCTTCAAAGAGAAGCAAGTATTCTCAATGCAGCAATTCATACTCAAACCAGGCCGAAAATATAGAGCTAGCTCAGTCGAAACTGACGCAAGGATAGATCATTGTGATTCTTCATATCTCGATTCGAGACACGGGTATGTTTTATCGATTGATGTATTGCAATGCAATGTGACTTTACTCACCTAAATATAGGCTGCTGAGAGATATTGTTTGATGTATAAGGCATCGTGAAGTAGCTCTTGACTTGATCTATTTCCTTATGATTGCTTCCTGAATCAATGTCTCATCTACTTAAGCCACTAATGCAACAAAAATGAATTGGTTCGGATACGGGTCTTCGAAATTGGTTCGGATTTGAGTTTATTATTTTAAATACAATATTTACTTTGGTTGATTTTGGGTTCATATTTGTTGTGGTTTTTTCTAGGGATACCAATAGTAATCGAATTTCAATCGAATGAACGATTAAAATCCGATTATTATATTTGTAGTTGACATGGGACAATTTATGCCTAGAAAGCAATTTAGATATACAATGATTTTAATATAGAAAACCCTAAAGGATGAAAAAAACAACGGTGTCAGTTAGAAGAATCCTCTCAAGAAAGCAATTCAAGTACAAACGATTACAAAAACAAAGCTAAAAGCAAGCTCATGAAGATCAATAGTTTATGTTATTGGATCCACTAAAATATGTACATTTTCTTAAAACGCGCACTTATCATTGAGATCAATAGTTTCCTTAAATCTCTCGGACCCCTTGAAGCGTCGGGAGTCGGGACCGCTCAAGCATCACCAAGGTCGATCTTACCCTCGAAGCAATCCCCAAAACCCGCTAACCACAGATAACCGCTCCAATATTGTTAAACGCCCACCAACTCTCTATTGGGCTTGCCTGTCCTAGTTCGGGCCAGCCCAATATATTGAGGCTAAATCTTCCTCTATTAAGAGTGGATATGTGTCAGTTCAATTCGTTGGGTTGATTCAATCCGTATAAACGGGTCAATCCGTGCATTAATCTGTTAAATATTATTTTACAGGTTGTTTTACGAAATTTAACTCGTATGGATCAACGAGTTGAAATGGGCCAAAAAGAATTTTTTTAAAAATATTTAGGGTTTAAATTGTGGTTTTTTAGTTTAAAGTTTAGGTTATGTAACCCGTCGACGAATTGTGGCGTATTTTCAACCCCTTAGGTCAATCCATTGACGGATCAATAAAATTTCACAACCTATTGGATCAACCTGTATGGGTTGATGGATTCAACAGATTGTATCGGAGATTTTTTAGGTCAATCTAGGTCGACTCATAACCCATTGGATCGGAGATGTGCCCATCTCTAATCTCCATGGGTTCCTATCAATATGTAACTAACCGGAGATTAATCATAAGAAATTACTAATTTTTATCTTTTAATTTGAGCCTTATGTTTAATTTTCACGGTTCCCAATTGGGCTTGAGTACCGACTACCCAGTGGATGATTGCGGCCGGGCCTCATGTTCAGTTTTCGTCATTTTGTAGTTAGATTGGTTGGGGCTTTTTCAAAAATATCCTTATTTTCCATTCTATCTTACAAAACTACATTTCTAATAAAATTCATTTCAAAATTATATTTTTTACTTTTATTAATTATAAAAAATTCTCATATATAATATTTACAAGTTGTGCTTTAATAAATGGTAAACGGTCGGTACGATGAAAACTGAGCTTAACCGATGTTTCAATCGGTATCATGATACCTCGTTTCCGAGTCGACCTGGAAAAAAAATTTATTTTTTATTTTTAATTAAAAATAAAAAATTTAGTACCGGCCGATATACCCCGGTTGTACCGGTCCGGACCGAAACGATACCCCGAATCGGTATGAAAACATTGGTTTAAGCAATATTTTAAATTTTCGGTATATCAAAAATTTCGGTCGTACCAGATATGTATTGGGTATACCAAATATACATATATTTTTTTTCATAAATTAAATAACTTAGATCCGACCCGAACCCTACAAAACTCATACCGACCGGTATTTTGTCAAAATATTGGCCGAAACCGGTACGACCAAAATTTCTGATATAACGGATCGATATACCGAAATTTAAAACATTGCTTAAACCAATGTTTTCATATCGGTCCGGGGTATCTTTTCAGTGCGGAACGGTATGACCAGTACGGCCGCGGTGGTATACCGGCTAATATGAAATTTTTTATTTTTTAAAAAAAAATTAAAATTTTTATTCTTATTTTTTTCGGGTTGACTTGGAAACCCCGGTTCTAACCCCGAAACCCGGTACCCGGCTTAACCGGTCGAAACATCGGTTAAACTCGATTTTCATCGTAAGCTTGATATACCGGTCGGTATGAAAAAATTGGGTTAAAACATATCCATTTATTAAATCCCAACTTATATTTTGTAATGTTTTTAAAATTTCAAATATGACCCATAACTTGTAAATATCATATATGATAATTATTTATAATTAATAAAAGGAAGAAATTTAGTATGCGTTCTGTACAAATTCTGGAAATTAATTTATGTAAAAATAGAAATAGAAATAAAAACATAAATACAAATACAAATATAAATTATGAAGTGTTCTATAATATTTTTAGAATGCATAAATAATGTATAAAAATATATAAGTGTTATGTTGTATAAATAGAATGATAATTTATGTGTTAATTAAATTATTTTTCTACTCTTAAATTTAGTGAAGAATATATTATTAATTGAAACTTTATTTGATTGCCACCAAATATGATATTTAACAAGATTAGCATCGAAATGATGACGATCGATGTATTTTCTTTATTTTTTTAAAAAATAATATTTATTTAATCTTTTAGCATCAAACCCGAAAAAACCGGATATCGGTCCTAATGCCCAGTATCTAACGGTACCAAAAAAATACAGATGAAGCCCCGATATTTGACGGTATATCATCCGATATGAAAACATTGAGATTTATGATGAATCTCGCATACCTTGCGTAGAGCTGCCTTCAAACTTCAAATATCGAAAATTGTATAAAAATGTAAATAATGACATTTTAATCATTTCAAAAACTAGAAGTAGAAGTTGAAATGAAAAATTAGATTTATCTTATTTTTTATTTGTAGTTATAAAATTGAAAAGTTGAAATTTTACTTATACAAAAGTATGATGAAAAATATAATATATTATGTAACTTCTTTAATTTCTACTTCCTAAAATGAATAATTAGAAATAAATGTTGTACATTACATATATTTTAGTGTTAGGAATGTATTTTAAAAAGAGTTTAATTTTGAAAGATTGAATGGAAAACAATGGCATTTTTTAAAAAGCCCTAGATTGGTTCCCCGCTTTTAAGTTTTGATGCGGAATTCGCTGAGAATGCTTTGGTTTCCTTCTCAGAAGTGTTTTTGAAGGTTCACATTTCTTTAGATGTTTGTCCTGAACATAAGATAACTACTGATTTTGGTGGGGAAATTTTGACCTACGACGAATCTGCTCATTTTATTATTGTTGCGAGGTATCTCAGGTAGATATTGAGATCAATGGCTGATTTTATGACTTCAACGCACAGAGCCAAGTGGATTTTCACCCCTCAGGATCTTGTAATTGATATTGCCGATGCCACACAATTATTTCGCTTCTGTTGATTAAACTTGATATCATCATTTTATGATGATTTTCGGTTTTATTTTTGTTTTCTGCAGAAAGAAAAGTACAAAGAAGTGAACAAACGGGCTAAGCAAACACTCGAGAAGGTATTTCCTTGTGCTGATATTTTTACTTGGAGCAAGTTAAGGTGTAAGTAAGTAGGGGATATTTGTGCTTAAATTTTGATGTTTGAACAACTCTGTAAAGATTGTTGAACTTGATAATACGTAAAACTCCACCTGTAAATTAGTAGTCATTTGTACTTGATATTACTCATTTCTACATCAGTATGACATTTTAAGTGATTACTGGACTTTTGTTGTGGAAGTATGGTGTTACCAGGATGGAAGTAGATGTTGACGGTTCGTTTTGTTTTGCTGAGCCTCAATGTGATGCTAAAGAGAATGGTTAGATTCCATTTCTTTGAAAGCAGCTACCTTTTTATTGATAAAAAACTTATATTTTACGAACAAGGGTTTGCATTTGTTTGTATGTTATAATGCAGTTGATAAGGTGGAAAAGCATTCTCGCCCTAAAGCACTCAAACCTGAAGAAGAACAACTATTGAGGGCTTTCTATGAGTTTAAAATCCAAGATGTTTGTGATGCCTTCAAGTTTCCACGGAAAATACAGGTTGATGAATCTAGAAAATGTTTGTAAGCAATAAAGTACTAAAATTGCTATTGGAACTTATGCGTATTTATTTATACAGGGAACGGCACTTATTTACTTTAAGAGATTTTATTTGCAATGTTCTGTGATGGAGCATCATCCAAAGAATATAATGTATGGCTGCTTCTTTACTATTGGTGAATGTTTTTATCTGTTTGTATATTGAAAAGATAACATGTGTAATAACATTTACAACAATTGATCTTAATCTCATTCATTTGGTACGATCTAACATCGAAAAGTCCATAAGCATGTTCCCTTTTCTATTTATGAATATCTGTCCTGTGCTTTATTTTGCCAATTGGGTGATCGATCATCAAGAAAACTGGCTAAAGTCCTCAGCCTTTTTATCCCCATTTCGTTCATGTTCCTTACTGGCTACTGCCTTCAATGTCTTATCTCCCTGCAGGTTGACCTGCATATATCTTGCTTGTAAGTCAGAGGAGAATCATGTATCAGCAGAGGAGCTTGGGAAAGGGATTGAACAAGATCATCATATGATTCTCAATAATGAAATGCTGGTTCTTCAGGCATGCATATGGTAGTTCGTATACATTTACAATTCTCTCTATAATACATTCTTATTCATATTTATATATATGTCTGTGATTGCAGAGTCTGCAATTTGACCTTATTGTTTATGCACCTTATCGCGCGCTTGAAGGCTTTGCCTGTGACATTGAGGTTTAATGTCTCTCAATTACTTAGTTTTTTTTAATTTGATGATTCAGTTCATGCATATTGATGTTATTAATGCTTATCATATGCTTATTCCTTTTACCTTTTTCACCTTTTTCATTGGTAAAATTTACATTATAATCATTGTTTTTTTCTCATTCATATATATGTTACCTTATGAATAAGGCATTCTTAAGGTATGAAAACCAAAAGAATGTATGATTGTATGATATTTATACAATTGCGTTTTCTACGTCCTCAAAAGGGCCCTAACCCATTCATCTATCTTGTAAGTATATGGAGTTTTCCTCGTTCCTTTTTCTCATTTAGGAGTTTTTCTCATTTAGGAGTTATGTTACGCTAAAGTGCAGCAGCTAGAGATACTAAAGGTCTCGCCTCTTATCTTATCTTTGAATTTATACTTCTCTCTTTTCAACCAGTGCACTAAATATTCTTATTCTAATACTTGTTCTAAAGTTCAGTTGCTTCACAAATGGATTTATTTATACCTCTTAATTGGCTTGTTAATACCTCAGAATGTGCACGAATATGCGAAGTTAGAAGTCGATAAAATCATGCGTACTGATGCTCCTCTTCTATTCCCACCCGGTCAGGTACTAAGCAACATATTTACATTTAAGAAATTATGATCAAACCAGTCCCTCAAGTCCATTCCATGTGACGAGGGCCGTTTTATTACAGTTAGCATTGGCAGCCTTGCGCCGTTCTTTGACGGTTCACGAGCTTATCGAGTTCCAGAGGTAGCTTTACCTCATTTAAAGACATTCTTATAGTCATTAACTCCCACATAACACAGATACCTTGGAGGCATACTCTCTAAGCACCAGCAGCAGCAGATAACTCCTCATACAGTTTCCGAGATGAATGCTCGTCTTAATGCGATTGATACCCTGGTACACTTCTTCTTCGCTTATCTTTCGTAATCGCTACAATCGTAACTACCGAAACACTTTTTGGCTGTTTCACAGATAAACAAACTTGAAACACCTACTTCAAAAGATGTGAAACACATTGATAGGAAACTGAAATCTTGCTTGGATCCAAGTTTACATGAGAAGTAATTTCGTATATTTTGTTTAGGGAATTCGACTGCTTTACACTATATGATTGTTGTTCGTGTATTGCAGGAGCAGAAAACGAAAGCATAGATCGAAAGAAAGTTCGATCGAAATGCATGCTTGATAGCTTTAAGTTGGTAAGTTCTAACATTATATGCTTCATGAAATACGTGCAATCTCAACCAGCCCTTTTTCTCATGATTTTTGTAACACTTATTGGGTAAACTTGCCCGGGGCTGGAGAGGAAAGTTGGCTGATGACATTTTTAAACCATATTATAAATTATCGGTATACCATACCATTTCGTTATCTAAACAAAATATTGGTGGGTTTTAGGCAAGTTAGGTGGTTTGATTTGGAAAAAGTAGATATAATGTTTGTAGAATTTTTTATTTTTTTGTGTCGATATAAATTGAGAATCAATTAAAAAGTTGGTATTCTCACTAGGTTAATAAGTTAATATATCTGTCTCAGTTTTTAAAACATTTTTTTACCCTATATGGCACCGATTTGTTCGATCGATTCGGTGTGATTTTACACGACTTCACAAGAGCATAAGAGTCGGATTTTTGACTCGTTTTGAATTATTAAATAAAAATAAATTAAAAATATTAATTATTAGAATTTGTTGAAAGTTGCATAAAGTATAAGTTTAAAATTATAAATATTTATCAATTTATTATATAAGAAGATTTAACTT
Source organism: Utricularia reniformis (assembly GCA_009725065.1). Classification (NCBI taxonomy): domain Eukaryota; kingdom Viridiplantae; phylum Streptophyta; class Magnoliopsida; order Lamiales; family Lentibulariaceae; genus Utricularia; species Utricularia reniformis. Next base: position 198,887 of record RWGZ01000991.1, on the reverse strand, counting down.
ATAAAAAATTGATATCGCTTATCGACTTTATCATTTTCTCTAAAACAATCACTTTTCGGTCAATCATTGTTTGTACGAATAATTTACAAATAGATTGATAATATAAAAAAGTCGTAAAAACACATAAGATATATTTTTGATGTAGAAAAAAATCGAATCAAAGAAGAAATTAAAATGTCGTCGTTTTGTGTCAAGTAAATGTGAAAAATTGAAGATTGGGTGCTGCTTTACATTTGTTCCTTTATCCCAATTATTGGACTAACTCCTAATTAACATGTTTTTAAAAGAATAATAATGTGTTTTAACTTTTTAATATTTATTACTTTTAATTTAAAATTATTAAATATTTTTAATCGTAATTCATGGGTATATTTGGAAAGATGATTAAATTTGTGATGCCCTTAATCCTTATCATCAAATTGTCAATTTTATACCTAAATTAAAATTAAGGTGTATTCATTATTAAAAAATCTTAATTTTACTAGTATAGTAATGTTTTATATTAATTTATTCATACTTTAATAATATTCTATATAAAGATATATTATAATAATAAGATGATTATATATAATTTTATCAAATATTTTAATAACTTATTTTATTTGATCACCATTTACCATATCTCACTTTTTAACTACATTTATTATCTCATAGTTTCTTATTTATAAATCATATTTTATTTTTGATAAAATTCAAATTAGATCCAATTTTCGTATTCAACATCATGAATCTGTAGAGAGATAACATACATATACAATTGCATCACCGACTTATCTATCTAATTATTTAATGATAATAAAGATAAATTATTTATCTTCAAGATGCTTATGCAAGGTGATGACTCTTCTTCAAAGTTCAAAACTCCTAACTTATATCATAAGTCGTGAAAGTGATTTGTTCCGATACGCTTTGTAAATAAATCAGCTAGTTGTGATCGTGTCGGAATATATGGAAGATTGATAAATCCAATTTTACAATTCTCTCGGACGATATGACAATCAATCTCCAAGTGCTTGGTTCTTTCGTGAAAAACGGGATTGGAAGCAATCTGTATGGATGATTTGTTGTCACAATAAAGAAGGATTGTCTTATCCGGTTTAGCCTTTAGCTCAATGAGAAGATAAGAGAGCCATTTTATTTCACATACAGTTGATCCGAGACTTCTATATTCTGCTTCTGTGGATGAACGTGCTACGGTCGTCTGTTTCTTTGTTTTCCAAGATATAAGGGATCGATCAAAAAAGATACAAAAACATGTTACTGAACGTCATGTGTCTTTACATATAATCCAATCTGCATCACTAAATCCATGTAGGGAAATTGGATTGCTTGATGGATAAAATAAGAGTTTTTTGAATATCTAGCAATGTCATATCCTTATAATTTTTTTATTAACATTATTTTTTAAAATAATTGTATATTAGCAGTGACATGAAATTTGTTACTAAGATAGCAGTACTTTTAAACACATTGACATATATTCTCTCTTTTTAATGGTTCATGTCTGTATATATTTAGCTTAAGGGAGTAACCACTATTGCTTCTCGGTGATTATTGACGGTGGTTATCTTCTTATACCAGATACAATACAGTTTTTAGTTTTTTTGAGGAAAACTTTGGATTCCATTATGTTTGGGAGCCTTGCGTTTTCTTCTCGGTAAAGTTTGATGGTTGATTATCAACTTTTTGAGTTGAGTTTTTTGACTTTTTTTTCTGTAAATAATTTGATGAGGAATAAAGAATTAAAAAAATGAGTGTTTCTCCTTCTTAGAACATATAAAATGAACATATTTTAAAAAGTGTTATCTTTCTTTATTCAAATACTGCTATATATGTAAACATTTTCTCATCGGTGTTAATAAAGCTATACTTCAAAAAGTACTGTTAATAAAAAAATACATTAGATGCTGATAGTGATATATAATTTTTTCCCAAATAAGCCTCTAGATGGATTTCCCTTTAAGTATCAGACTGTATGTAATGCTGCTTTTCAATGATCTTCCGTTGGTGTATGCATGAATTGGCTTAATACGTGTGTAGCATGAGCCAGGTCACATCTAGTATTTAAATATAACAGTCGCCTAACAACAAGTTTTCTATATGCTCCGAGGTCGGATATGGGAATTTCTGAGGTGTTGGAAATTCGGGTGGGAGAGGAGTAGAAGAGCTTTTGGCCTCAATAAGATTTGTATCCAGAATGATGTCCATTGCATATTTACGTTGGTTGAAAAATAGGCCGTCATCAGATTGCGCCAATTCTAACCCCATAAAAAATTTAGCAGGTCCGAGGTCCTTGATGGTGAATAAAGTGTGTAAGTGTCTATTTTGTGGAGAGAGTTCTATGTAATCAAGATATCGTCGACATATACCATGAGAGCTAGGAAGTCACCTTGAGGATCATCCAAAAGAAATAAGCAATGGTCGTGACCGGATTGATGAAAACCAAATGATATGAGTTATTTAGTCAATTCGATATTATATTGACAATTTCTTTCCCTAGTATATTAATTCTTTTGATTCTAATGTAGTAAATACAATATATCAAGGTTCTATCATTTGACATTTACACCTCGGACATACTTCCTCAAAAGTATTAAATGTACTTTCTTTTACTACATCTAAATTTAATCCTCAACCTTGTGATATATGTCACTTTGCTAAGCAATAAAAATTACTTTTTCACTCTAGTTCTATTCATTCTACATCAATATTTGAACTTATTCACCTTAATATTTGAGGTCCATATAAAACACATTCTTTTCGATGAGTACATTACGTTTTTACTCTAGTTGATGACTATGGTAAAATCATTTGGACCTTTTTAATGAAACAAAAATCCCAAGATTTTCCATTCATTGAACAATTCCTAAACATCACAGTTACTCAATTTAACTCTCTTGTCAAATCTATCCTTTCCGATAACATGTTGAGTGGAGAAATCAAGAAACTAAATTTAATATTAGAGAAAAAATAATTGTTCTGTAGAGATAACATATATTATATATAATTGGAGCACCCATTTATCTATATAATTATTTAATGATAATAAAGATAAAATATTTATCTTCAACAAATTATGACTGGCTATCACCCGTATCCAATGAAAGAAATCATACAACCTTGTAACGCCGGAGTCTAGATGGCCATTGAGCGGGAGCGGCGGTGGCACGGTGTTTGGAGACACAAGGACCTTTAACTTTAAGTAGTGGCCTCCGATTCTTAGCAAGTGGCGTTGAATTGCCATCAATTTTGAGAAGTAACATCTTTACGAGAATTTCGAATGGGTTTCTTGATCGGAGGAGATAACATTGATCGACGTTTTTGGTTCTGCTCGTACTCCGCCGGGTTCTAGGGTTCTAATTTCTAAGTTCTAACGGACCGAAAAAAGTATCCGTTGTCCCAAATGATTTTTTAGTTTTATTATTTAATATAATTTTTATAATATTACCATTTAGTATTGAGACGAAAAATTCCATTGGCCACATTTGCGTTTAAGGACTGGAAACTTGGAAAGTTTCGGATCCGGAATTCTCTCGGCGGCCGGCGTCTTCGCTCAAACGGACGTATTCACTTGCGTCAGCCTACTCTGCTCGTATGCTCACTCAGCGCGTGGGGTCCAGTTGCCGCGTCAAGACAGGCTGTCACTTCTCCAACTCCAGGACCAAAGTTCTTCCGGTACGCCAGACCGAATATCGTATATCTAATTGTTTTGCGAATTCTTCATACCGATTTGGTGCAAAGAGGAGGCGTGAATTGGACGCCCGCGTCGCGTGCTTTTTACACCATTCAATCCGGAGCGAAATCGGGGAGCCATGGACCGATTAGGGTAGGGGTATAGATGGAGAAGGGTGAAGATAATTTAGAAAGAAAATTGTCTAACTTGGCACTGACTGATTCTTATGATGTTAAAACCGCTGGTAGGCTGTTGCAAGTTGAAAAAGCTGTGGATGCTGCTCACGCTACTATTATGCAACAGGTTGATTCCGTTTTCTGCAATTGTTATTTCACCGGTTGATTTCTATTGAGTTTATCTTGTTCAAATTCCGATTCTCTCATTTGTAGCCTTCCCCTGTTTAAAATATTTTTTTATTACTTAAGTAGTTAGCATCTTTTAGGAATTACTGTTCTGTATATTTTTTATCTGCTAGAAAGTGACCAGATTGCATGCATTAACTAGTTTATGACTTTAAATAACTAATATAAAATTTTCTCCCCAAAGCTGACAGAGAACCATCTCTTGAGAACGGAGCTTCAGAGAAAAAATGAAGAGCTCAAGAAATATGTGAGAGTTTTTCCACTTGATGTTTGTCCAAATATTAGGTTACAGTTGTCTCTTTGAGTATTGACGTGCCTAATGATTCTTTAGTCCACTCTTATGATCGTTAAAATGTGATCATTTGATGTCCGTATTTGTTTCATTATTTTGGATAAAGTTCGAGTAGATTGTAGTTTGAGTATCTGGTTTTAAGCGTTTATACATGGATGAATTTGGATTAGGTTCTCTGTTTCCAGTGCTTTACTTTTCTGTTTAATTTACTTTTAGGTTGCGATGCTTTTATTTTTCAGGGATGTTTCATTAATTTTATGATATTTTGAGTAGACTCGGGTATCTTCCTAAGTTAATGATAATAAGAGAACTGTGGCTTCTTTATCTAGCCGTAGATAGCTTCATCAGTTGTGGGAGCTCTCTGTTTTTGAACTTAACACCTGAACTTCCATGTAAAAGTGCATATTGATTTTTCTGCCCTGTAATTTTCATTTTCCAGAAAAGGTTTCCATGCAATTTAAGGATTTACCCCCTCGAAGATTTTTACTTTCATCTCTACTATATAGCTATTAAGGATCCATTACACATTGAATAACTTCTATTTTTATGCTACAGAAATCAAGTTATGTGAATAACCTCAGTCGACTCCCAGATAATATATGGGATGAACAAGAAAACAAACTTTGCACAAATGATCAGATAGTTTTGCATTTAGAAAGTCCAATAGGTGGGAATGAAAATGTGGATACTGGACCTTGTTTGTCAGATTCTATTAATCAATCCAATCTCGTCAAAAGAAATGAAAATCAAGAGATTGAAACTCGAGCGGAAAACCAAATCGGTAGCAAGGTCAATGGATCAGTGAACATGATTTATGGTCATCAGATTGAGGCGGATAAAGCTGGTGTGTCACATCTGGCTTGTACGTTTTCTGTTTCTGCCAGGTATATTAGAATCCCATTAACTTGAAGAAGTCTTAAACGTTTTGTGTGAAAATGTTTTTCTTAATTTATTCCTTTAATCTATGTAACTAAATAAACTCCTAAACCTAACTAAGAGTATCATTTTACAAATCTAATATTAGGACATGATAGTTTTGTGATCCATATAGTTGAATCTAAACTGAGGAAAAAATTATAGCATTTTTGTGGTTGTATAGGTATGATGAATCAAATTCAGAATCTGAGTTTCGTAATTCTGGAGTGGTTCCAAATGCAGCATTTGAGGTCAATGACAGGGCTATTGCGAAGCAGGTATTTGCCTATCATCAGAACAGTTCATTGCTTCAAGAGGTCATGGCTATTTGTTTTTAAGACCTGGCATGACCTGTGAGACTGAATCTGTATTCCTTTGATCAAAAGAAAGTCTAAGACTGTCATCATTTTTAGTATCGTTTGTTTCTAGGATTTCCTCCAGAGAAACCAAGATCTTGAGATGGAGATTTTACAGTTAAAAAACTATCTGGCGGACTATTCAATAAAGGTGGCAACAAATAATGTGATGCATGTAGTTGTAGTAGTATTCTCACTCAGTATTTCGTATTTTCTCATGCTTACTTTTCCATATCTTGTGTTCTTGTTTTGTTTGTAAAGGAAGCCAAAATTTGCAATGAGAAACATGCTCTGGAGAAACGTATATCACATATGCACCTGGTAAATAATCTTGGTCATTTACATCTTCATGGTGCATTTTGTAAAACTTGACATGATTGAAGTTTTCTTCATTTGATTCTATATAAGGTCTTTGATCAGCAACAACAGGATCTTTTGATATCTGCATCTAAGGCAAATTCCTATAAGCAAGACATAATGGAGGAAAATGTGCGTCTCACTTATGCACTGCAGGTACGCTTACTTCATTTTAAATTTTGTTCAAAAGTCCAATTCGCACTTCCAGGCCTCACCCTCTGGTAAACAATCCTTTTCAGTTGAAGGTGGTTGCTCTAGTTTTGGAAATACTACTGAAATCAGAATTTTGTCATATTTCTATCTTTTCAGGCTGCCATGGAGGAAAAATCAAAATTTGAAGCCTTCTTAATTCCCCTTCTCGCAAAATATGGTCTTCAGCCTCCTGTTGCTAATGCCCAGTCCATTGTCATTAATGTCAAGGTCTGTGTTTGCATTCAGATGCTTTGTTTATCATGTATGAACTTGTCCACGTAAGATAATTAAGCATTTGAGATTGACAGTTCTTTGATAGCTCATAAATATCTATGAGATAGAAGGAACTTATGAGATGTAGATGTCTCTTAAACGAACTCTCAACATGTGATGTAAGTGAATTTTCATGATGAACTAAGACCTTCTGACATAGTTTACACAATTTGCTAAGTTTTTCATCAACAACCATTTTTTATTTGAGCAAGTTTTACCCTCCTCTAGAAGTCATGCTTTCTAATATTATCATGCTCATTTGTTGTTTCAAATGCATTTTTTTCTAGGTTAGGGATTTTTATGTGGCCAACCTTATTTTACATTGGAATTCTTACATTGCAGGTTTTGTTCCGACATTTTCAAGAACAGTGTCTTGCCACTCAGGTGTGTTATAGAGGATTAAATCATTTTTAAAGTTGCAAGTAGGAGGGTGTTAATTTCATGAATGAGCATTAATCCTTTGTGCACCTGTCTCTTGAATATTTATAGGAAAAGCTTAAAGAATCACAATACGAACAGCCACCTTGGCATTCTGAGGTAAATATATAGTTTGTGCAATCACTGCTTTATTTACAATTTTCCTATTGTCTAACACGTTTTATTTTCCCGTGAATGAGAAATGGAGATATTTCTTGCCTTTATTGACCCTTAAACTAGATGCTTTTTAGTGTAATTGATGTTGTCCAGTTGTCTAATCCTCTTGTCCTACATTGCCAGCAAAAAAAATGGCTGGAACTGGTTCCTCAGCCAATGTATTCTGAGATTAAGTTGCCCAATTCACATCATCATATGACAATTTTTGAAGATACTCTGGCACCCTCTCGGACTGGAATGGATGATCTTGATAGGAATTCACCCATGGAAAGCAGGCTAGTGCTTTTCCATTATCTCAAAATTTAGTTAGTTTGTAGTTTGAACTTTATTTTAGAGTTATATTTTTTTTCTCTAGGGACACTGCACCGGATAACATGTTTTCGCCAGATACATATTCTGTTTCACGAGATGAGGGGATAGGTGGTAGAAAAGTCACATTCGAGGATGCTGTTAGTAGGGAGATGGATGAACCTGAAAATAGAAGACACCAGGGTAATAGGGAGGCTTCAATTATTCAGAACTCTAAGCACACATCTGGAGCTATTGATGATCCAAATTCCTACTCCCCCTGCCTTCCAACAGTTCTTGAGGAGCCCTCGTCCTCTTTCTCAGAGGGTTGGGCTTTTTTTGTTTTAAGTACTTTTGCAACAACTGTCCATCCCTGTTTCTGATTCTGAAGTACATAATCAGCTGCAGAAGACGATCCATTGCCTACAATAAAGGATCTTCAAATAATAGGGGAGGCATATCCTGGTCAGGAACTTCAAGCATGTGGTATCTCAGTGAATGGAACGACCAGTTGTAACTTTGAGGTCTGATAAAAGAAATATATTTTTAATTTGCTCACATTTTGAATTTCTAGGTATATTGTTAACTAATTTCCTGTATTGTTACCTAATGCCGTTTTGCTAGTGCAGTGGATACGACACCTGGAAGATGGATCTTTTAATTATGTCGAAGGTACATTTTTCGCACTACTTTCAGTTCACTAACTTAGTTTTTTTCTCTATGTGCTCATCTCTTATATTTTCAACGAAGGGGCCAAGAGGCCAACATATCTTGTTACCGCAGATGATGTTGACAGATATCTGGCTATTGAAGTGCAGCCGCTAGACAATAGAAAGCGTAAGGTACTCTGAATGTGAAAGGTTTGGGAATTGATAAACGCTTCTGGAAATCAGATAGTGTATGTGGGAGTATTGTGAAAGCTGAATTTGTTGAGAAAGAAATTTTGCATGGGGTGAAGTTATATTTGTTTTTTTGGGAGAATAGATTTAGCGAATTCCATTGGGGTTGAGTTGCATCTATGAAATGGTTCAGTTGCATTTATGAAATACATGATGTATGAAGTTGCTCTGTTTATAAAACTCAATTCATACAATTCGGATGTTCTATCAGAAGAAAGTTGATACAAGTTCCAGTGGTTATGGAGTAGTTATTACTCTAGCAGCATTTACCAAATTTCAGTACTGTTTTGCTTTTGCTATATATAAGAATGATCATTGTTATGAATTGAAAATCTGCTTGATGCTGGTGTCCTCAAAGATGATCACTATGTTATTTTCATGTACCTTTATTTCAATTTTGTATATTTCAGGGTGATCTTGTGAGGGTCTTCGCCAATGAGCATAGGAAAATTTCTTGTGGTAATAGATACTTTATGTCCATACCCCTCTCTTTTTTCCTTCAGATAGAATTGCTTCTTATTTAAACAACTTGTAATCATAGTCTGAAGCTCCTCTCTTAAATAATGTTCTATTATTTTATAAGATCACTTAATATTTTATGTTTCAGTTAAAATGAAATGATGGGGAAAAGCATTTTCTTATAAATGTGTTCTATCTAGATTTCAGTCTATTCCGTGTATGCTTTTTCTTTTTTTACTGTATCCAGAGCTAGAATGTGTCATCTCTTAGTTCATTGAATTGATTTTCTGGCTGCAGCATCATTGATGGATTTAGTATGAGCAATATCCTAAGACCCTATGTTCTGAACTTATGTCAATCCAGCTTTGCCACCCTAATATACCCTTCACTTTATTACCTGATTATATCTGTAAATGATGTGCACTGACCTTTGTTTCATGTCGTATCTCAAACAGAACCATCCATGCTCAGTTGCATAGAGAGGGCTCTCTATTCTGGTCATGCTTCCTTCAAACTGCTACTGTCGGTAAGACTGCTGCTGATATCCATACATTTGGTATAGTTAATTAACCCTTTTCATCCCAGAGTAAAATGAAAATAAAAGGAAAAAAAGCTGAAAAGACTTGACCCCATAGCTCATATAGAAAAGCATTCTCATTTTATGTGGAAGAAAATGAAAAGTGGAGATGGAGTTGAAAATTTTCAAAGTTCAGAATAATAATTCTGCCTGTATAATCTGCTTATTTTCATTGGTCAATCATCGATCTAATTGATTTTCCTTGGTGATGACTATTGCCATGTTCAAATGTGTAAAACAAACAACTTTTATTATTTCTTCTTTAGATATGATGGGTTTCTTCATTTAATCTCGGTTAATGTTTCTACATTCTCATGAAGGTTGGGTTTCTTGATCTCTGGGAGCCGGCCACCCTGACTATTAAAAGGGATGGTTACAGCATTAAGCGCAGTGGGTCTGATGGTGTAGTGGCCAAGAAGTTCTCATCATCCACAAGTGTATGTATTTTTTTCTGTTTCACTTTCTCGTTTCTTATTTTCAGTTTCATCAACTGTAGATCAAAATGAAAAGACAAAAATTTAAAGAAAATTGAGGACAAGCTGAAAGATATTTTCTGTAATAAGTCTAAATTAGCCTACGTATGCCTTCTGGCCCAGAAATGCGCACACAGATGGAAAAAAATCTACTTTCATTAGATTCCAAGCTGGGATGCAGATCAACTTGCAATTAATATACTCATTTTAAGATACAAGCAATTGACTGTTTACATTTCTAGATACAGCTTCAACATAAGTACTCTCATAATTCATGTTGCAATTGTACATTTTCCCATCCTTTCTTCCAGTTTTGAAATTCGAAATGCTTATCGAACTTTGTAGGTCTCTATTTCATACGAAAGCCCAACTGACTTTTCCATCGTTGATTCTATGGAGACTGAGCACTTTTTGCGAGCAGATAACTCGACTGACTTAAGTTGGTGAGTTGTAATCGTAATCTTATATGGAATGTACTCTATATGAGCTAGATTTTAATTCTATGAGGATTACTGTGACACGAACACCATCTGCGTGTTTCGTAATCCAATTATGTTATTCATTTCAATCTAACGAAGGCAATTTCTCTTGTTACAGTTCAAGAGATACCATTGTTCTCACGTTAAGGCTATTCATCTTAAAGGTATAGTTCCCGTTTGCTTCCTTTTCCATACCCGAATTTTATTTCCTTTTTTTCTGAAATTCAGGCCTCTGAAAAGAAGAAGAACAAGAAAAAATTCTTTGCTTTCAACATATAAAAAACGTTAAATGCTGCAAGTGCACATATATAAAGTTGTCCAAGCACAGACAGACACAGGTCTTCTCTTTACTCATAAGGCAGTTGATTTGTACATTTAATTAGTCTTGCTCTGTGCTCCGTTCGCTATTTTGGAGGATTTCGGTGGCTGTTCAGTTTTGTATATTCCTTTGTTGAATATTTATAGTGCATGCTGAGTGTTCATTCTCTCCTGGGCCTGAAATGCTATATGTTCTTAAAGTATAGAAATCTTTTCTCGTATTAATCAAGCATGATGTCGATACAGCTATATCTATGCTCGTGGATTTGGTAATGTGAGGAATTTGAACTTAAATCGAATGCAAGCATTGTTATTGAATTTGTTTGGTTCTAATTTTCAAAATATATTAGTTCTTGCATTGATATGAATGTCCATAAAGCTATATATATGCTCATGGATTCGGTATTGTGAAGGAATTTGAACTTAAATTGAATGCAAGCATAGTTGTTATTGAATTCGGTAATGTTGGGGAATTTGAACTTAATTTGAGTGCACGCATAGTTGCTATTGAATTTGTTTGTTGATAAAGCTATATATATCCTCGTGGATTCGGTAATGTGGGGGAATTTGAACTTAAATCGAGTGCAAGCGTTGCTGTTATCGAATTTGTTTGGTTCTAATTTCAAAATATATTAGTTCTTGCATTGATATGAACATCGAAAAAGCTATATATATGCTCATGGATTCGGTAATGTTGGGGAATTTGAACTTAATTTGAGTGCACGCATAGTTGCTATTGAATTTGTTTGTTGATAAAGCTATATATATCCTCGTGGATTCGGTAATGTGGGGGAATTTGAACTTAAATCGAGTGCAAGCGTTGCTGTTATCGAATTTGTTTGGTTCTAATTTCAAAATATATTAGTTCTTGCATTGATATGAATGTCGACAAAGCTATATATATGCTCGTGGATTCGGTAATGTTGGGGAATTTGAACTTAATTTGAGTGCACGCATAGTTGCTATTGAATTTGTTTGTTGATAAAGCTATATATATCCTCGTGGATTCGGTAATGTGGGGGAATTTGAACTTAAATCGAGTGCAAGCGTTGCTGTTATCGAATTTGTTTGGTTCTAATTTCAAAATATATTAGTTCTTGCATTGATATGAATGTCGACAAAGCTATATATATGCTCGTGGATTCGGTAATGTTGGGGAATTTGAACTTAATTTGAGTGCACGCATAGTTGCTATTGAATTTGTATGTCGATAAAGCTATATATAACCTCGTGGATTCGGTAATGTGGGGGAATTTGAACTTAAATCGAATGCAAGCATAGCTGTTGTCGAATTTTTTTGGTTCTAATTTTCAAAATATATTAGTTCTTGCATTGATGTTTAATTTAAATAAACAATGTTTATTTCTATAATTATATTGAGTGTTTAGTGTTCATTGGGTTCCTATGCATGGTTCATTCACCGTGATCATGAAAATATATTAATTTTTAAATAAAAAGAAAGATAGATGAATGGAATAAAAATAGAATAAAAATCTAACATTAATGGGAAAAATACATTATTTTTTATTAACACATAATAAATTTTAAAATTTTTTGAATAAAAAAATGTTTTAAGGGGATAAACATATTTACGCTGCGTATGTTTTTTCAATATTTTAATGAAATATATAATACATCAACTATAAATTAAAATTAATTCGGTTTAAAATATTTTATAATTATTTTTTGATTAAAATCATTCATGTAAAAGAATTGATTTTTGCTAATTCCTTTTATATTATAAAATATTAAGGTGAAAAATTAATATTGCCATGGATAATATGACGAAAATTAAAATAATAAATATTTTTTCGAAGAATAGGTGAGATAATTGAAACATAAAAACTGAGGTCTGAGGCCTGAGGGTCAAGGGGAAAGGTTATTGCGCCGTTCTACCCCTTTTTTAGTGCGACAAGTGACGGCGGAGTCTGATCTCCGACATCAAAGAACCCTGTAAGTCTTCATCATTTTACTCTATAGATTTGAATGTGCTGGATTTCTTCTTACTCGGTGTTTCTCATGGAGTTTTGTTGTTTTAGGGTTTCTATGTTTGTTTTGGTTATTCTTATGTTTTTTAGGGTACGCTTTTTTTGTGGAGCTTACTGGGTGGGTGTTATTGGAATTGATGTTCTGGGTTGCTAGATGTTTTTATACTATTTGGGTTTTAGACGAACGAGATCCTAAATATAACGGGTACTTCTTGACTGATGTGTGGTTTTTTTCTCTTCACCACGATTGGAAATTGAAGTAAAAAAAATAAGTTTTTGCTTTCCTTAAAAGGTTGTTCGATTCTTTTGCTCATTTAAAATCATATTTTCTATGTTTAGAGATACAATTCTTTGGGGTCTGTCGAATGGGAATGCCTTTAGTGTTCTCAGAAGCTCGCTAGGTTTATAACAGGGTATAGATTTTACTGTTTGATCTTATTGGTGGCTGCCAACTTGTAAATATATAGCTTTGGATTCTGTGGTTTTTTGCGTCAATTTTGTACTGTTTATATATTGACGTAATTTTATTTTTGTTCTGGGAATGGCTGCTTTTAGAAAAATGGCCGAAGAAAATTTTCAGGTTCAAGAACTGAATGATTTTACAGAGACAGGGAACATACCTGGGGAGTTTCATCCTTATGAAGAAAATGTCCCTGATAATTCTCCTCTTGAAGAGTTTATACCCCAGAATTATACACCTCCTGATGACAGTTTGCCTGCTATAACTGATTCATATGAAGGATTAGTTAGTGAAAAAGATGATTCGGTAGTTGAGAAAATAAGATGGCCCGGATGGCCTGGAGAGAATGTGTTTAGGTTAGTAGTCCCTGTTCAAAGGGTTGGTGGCATCATTGGTCGTAAAGGAGAATACATTAAGAAAATTTGTGAGGAAACCAAGGCTCGAATTAAAATCCTTGATGGTCCACCGGGTTCGACAGAAAGAACAGTAAGCATTTTTATTTTGAATATGTGTGCATCATATTCTTGAATTTCTATGGATCATTTTTTCAACCTTTTCTATTATTTAAGCTCTATCTAGTATTTATTGCCAATTTTTCCTTTTCCTTTTATCTTTCCAAGTATGGATGCAATGTGTTATTACCACTGGTATTTTTAGTTATTCAGGGGATTCTGTTTGTCTTATATTGTCTGTGATGAGCTTTGGAACCATGAAAACTTTTTATGTTTCTGTTATCTTATTTATTTGCTAGCATTAGAATGGCCGATCTCATTGCTTTAGCTTAGAAGTTTTGGAACTTTTTACCGAAACATAATCTGCTGAGTTTAGAAGCTTTAAGGGCAGTGCAAGTATAATTGAGTTCAGAGAACTTGAATATATTTTCAGAACAATTAATTGTAGTATCCAAAACTTATGTATAGCTAGACAATACTAAATACATTAAATTAGTTAATTAACACTTAAATAAAATAAATTACCATTCCCATTAGATCAAGCCAGAGGTTTGAACCTCGAATTCTCTTTGTTATGGTGATGAGATGAATTAATGCAGGTTTCTGCAAATTTAGCAAAGATCTTCATACCTGAAGAGTAATGGTTCTGACTGAAGCCTTCAGTATTGAAAGTACACTTGCTGAATTGGTCATCTGATTATTTCATTCACATTGGATTTTTTGGAGACATCTGTACTAAGAAGCAATGCTCTCTATCTGGTAACTTCAGAACTTGGTACATTTGTCTCTTGCTCAAGCTTTAGCATCCACGGCCAATTTAGGCTTCTAATAATATTGGCCTTCAAGATTTTGGGCTCTAAGTTTTAGTGTTGAATTTAAGAGATTTGTTGTAGAGTATCAATACAAGTGTATACCTATTCACTCCATGAAGAATATTGATTCTAGAACAGATTAGAAAACTAAAAATCGACGGGTTGGTAATGGATATGCTACATAGAATGAAACCATTGATGGAAATTATAAAAATCGTTGCTACTTTGTGTTGTATCATGTGATCAAATTTTGTTTAGTGTTTTATTTTGTTGGTACACAAAGTATCGTTGTTTTTGTACTTTTATATTAATAGTCTTGTCTTATCAGGTACTTGTTTCCGCAAAAGAGGAGCCAGATCTTCTTATCCCACCTGCTGTGGATGGACTTCTTAAGATTCATAAACACATTATTGAGACTGATACCGATTTGTCTAATGCTCGGATTGGTGGAAATGGGACGACATGCACAAGGCTCCTTGTTGCAGGTCTTCAAGCCGGCAGCTTAATCGGGAAGCAAGGTGCAACTGTAAAATCTATCCAAGATGAGTCACACTGTACTATTCGAATTCTTGGCGAACGTAAGCTTGCTACCTTTTCAAACCCTTCCTGTTTCTTTCATGGGGTTGTCCCAATAAGAGGAAAACTATGCCTGTTATGTTATGTTCGATGTTTAAATAGCTTATTCATATACAACATGCATTTTATTTTACAGATAACTTGCCCGTGTTTTCCCTGCCCGATGATAGCATCGTAGATATTCAAGGAGAACCTGCTGGTGTACAGAAGGCACTTGAATTAATTGCTACACATCTTCGGAAATTCTTGGTTGATCGGAGTGTTATCCAATTGTTTGAAACGCTGGCAAGTTTTACTTCATTCATTATCATTACACTGTTTTATGTATTCCCGATTTCCTTTATTGAGTCGTGCTGTACATTTCTTGAGCAGATGCAACGTCCTAGTGCTCAACCAAACCCGATGATGCCACAGTCTCAGTCTTGGGGTCCATCTTCACCTGCCTTTGGGATGAATCATCGTGCACATGCCCTCGAACGCCAATTCGATAATTACCCTTCTGGTATTTCTTCCTTAGAAATGCATCCTCGAGGTTTACCTAGTTATTTTAGAGATGTTCCAGCTGGAGTTAACGCATCTAGCATGCAACCCCAACAAACTGTTATTGCCAAGGTGAAGCTCTTTCTTTTACTGTGCCTAATTCTTAGAATTTATCTATTACCTTCATTTCATTTTTGAGCTTTCATACGAAGAAGTGTCCCTTTTTATCCACTTTTGATCTTGCTGCAACCTTCATTTCATTTTCAAGCTTTAATACGAAGAAGTGTTCCCTTTGATCGTGCTGCAACCTTCATTTCATTTTCGAGCTTTCATACGAGAAGTGTTCCCTTTTGATCTTGCTGCAACTTTCATTTCATTTTCGAGCTTGAATACGAAGAATTGTTCCCTTTTTATCCTCTTTTGATCTTGCTGCAGCCTTCATTTCATTTTCGAGCTTTAATACGAAGAACTGTTCCCTTTTTATCCACTTTTGATCTTGCTGCATCCTTCGTTTCATTTTCGAGCTTTAATACGAAGAATTGTTCCCTTTTGATCTTTCTGCAGGTAACACAGAATATGCAAATTCCTCTGTCGTACGCCGATGCTATTATCGGCATGAACGGAGCAAACATCAGTTACATACGTCGAGCAAGCGGTGCAACCATAGCAATTCAAGAAACAAGAGGTGTCCCCGGTGAAATGACGGTTGAAATCGATGGTTCCTCTTCGCAAGTCCAAGCGGCTCAGCAACTTATTCAAGTATTATCAATTATACACCAGTCTTCTCATTTCGACATTATATTTGCAATTACTCAATAATCTTCGTTTTTCGAATGCAGAATTCGATTGCTGATGCTGTGAGCAATGCTCAGACCATTCCCGGAGCCCCGGCAACCCAAGCGGTCAACCCGTATTCCTCTAATGGTCCGGTTTATTCGTCTTCTGCGCCTCCGAACCTCTCGGGACAAGGGTATGCTCCTACAGGTGATTTTTACAGTGCAAATTATGGCTATTAGGACAAGTTTGTGTTTGCTAAGGTTGATTCTGAATATGCGGAAAATGACTACTTTAGTGTTTGATTGTTTGCCTTTTCTTACATTTTTAATGTCATCAAATAGGAACCTTAATTTGTAGAGTCAATGTTTTAAAAAACCGAGATGGAAAATAAATTAATTAAATTATTCCTATAGAAAATATATAATTTTTTTAACTTTTCAATATTTTTATTAATTTTTAAAAATAAGAATAAAAAAATTATACGAAATTTGAATTTTTTTTCTTAAACCAAATAAGTAAAATTCCATCGTCCATTTCAAATGATATTTTGTTTAAATATGACCAAAATGATGTTGTACTTGAAAATGATTATTTTTTAAGAGGTTGTATTGATCATTTAGACTCATTTTTAATAAAATTAAATACTATATAGTATAAATTGGGAAATATATTATTATTTGATATGTTACACTCACGAGTCGAATGGGACTCGGGCATGGGTGAATAGACATAGAATTTGTATTTAAATGACCCAAATCTACAATAAATTAAAATCATATCAATATAAATATAACAGATATTATTCGAATTTGTGCCTTCATTGAAGGCGAAGGTAATCGTTCTGTACCAGAAAGCGCGTTTGAAAAGGGAGGAAAAATTCGACTGCTGAAGAGAAGAACAAGAAGAAGAAATAGTGCTTTTCTGCCTTTCACTCCACCTCTTCTATACTCAATTTCATCGATAAAATGGCTTCACCATCTCAAGCTACCCTTTTACTTCAGAAACAGCTTAAGGGTATGATTACTTTTTATATTTAAAACCTCTTTTTCCGTCGATTAATGGGTATTTGTTTTTGTAGATTTGAGTTTTATGGGTGTTATTTGTTTATGTATGATGTGTATTCAGATCTGTGCAAACATCCAGTGGATGGATTTTCGGCTGGCTTAGTTGACGAGAGCAACCTATTTGAATGGAGTGTTACTATAATTGGACCCCCTGATACTCTCTAGTGAGTCCCTGTTGCAATTTTTGAATTGATTTTTTGACTAGGGATTAGGTTTTGTTCTCCCCGCTGACTTAATTGAATTCTTTTATGTTCTCCTTGTCGCCTTAATGTGAGGAGTTTTTGTTCTTTTGCTCTACTTTTGGTTGTTAATGTTCTATTAGTTTAGGCTTTCTGGCATAAATGCTTGCATGGTTCTAGACTGGTTTATTTATATCAATTCTTGTCTACAAAATTAACTATATTTTTTAAGCTTTACGCATACTAGTTCGACATCTGTGCTTCGTTGATATACGGGTTATATTCTGTTGTTAAGCTCTTAAAGTTACGTATATTAGAAGGATTATGTACTGAAAGCAAGTTTGTTTTGGGCTTCTTTCTATATGAGAAGATTTGTTTATACTTTCGTTGCAAATATCGATATTTTTTTATAGAATTTGATAACGGCACCGAAATTGACATGTGGAATCGTAGATAAATTCAATTTGTTTCTCCATTTTATCGCAACTTGAAGCTCTTGTTTAAAGTTTTAGATTGTTAGCAAGTTATTTACTTATTATATTTGATGCAGTGAAGGAGGTTTCTTCAATGCTATAATGAGCTTTCCTTCGAATTACCCGAATAGTCCACCAGCCGTGAGATTCACATCAGATATTTGGCATCCAAATGGTTTCCCATCTTTCTCGATTCACCATCCATCACATTTTTCGCCGTATTAATCATTAATTTAGAAAATTCTCTTGAAATTTGTAGTTTACGTCGATGGAAAAGTTTGCATTTCGATTCTTCATCCACCCGGTGACGACCCGAATGGTTATGAACTTGCAAGTGAAAGATGGTCCCCTGTTCACACTGTATGTTTTTTTATCGTAAACTTTTCGATATTATATAATATGTTGCTTGTTAGGTTGAGAGCATTGTTCTAAGTATCATTTCGATGCTTTCGAGCCCGAACGACGAATCTCCTGCTAATGTCGAGGCTGCTGTAAGCATGCGAGCCTTGGTTTTTCATCGAATTTATAGCTACAAGGATTTAGCTGAATTCTTGTTTGTTTTTAACTATGAATGTAGAAAGATTGGAGAGAAAGAAGAGAGGAATTCAAGAAGAAAGTTAGCCGTTGTGTACGAAAATCGCAGGAGATGATGTAAGCTGAGTAGTATTGCGATGAATGCTCGTTTTTGGTTCGGAATGCGATTAAAGGTGATGTTCTAATCTACGTGCGGCTTGTTTTGCCTTTTGGGACATCATATTAAGAGCTTGTAACTGTTGGATTTCATGCATATTTATTGTCTTGCTTTGTTTTGTCTGTTTATTTTTTCTGCCTTTAAACTATTTACATATTCGTTTGCTTTTTTAACGATTCGAACATTGAGCTTAACGATGTTTATAGAGAAAATTACTCATTCCCGAACTTTTAAAGTTTTGTCATATTTGTTCTTTGAAAAAATAAATTACAAGTTGGTCCCTGAAATTGAATTTTGATCGAGAATTTTATTTGTCAAAATTCAAAACTTCAGGTATCAAATATATAGAAAAAATTGTATAAATAGCCCCCCAACTTACGAGCTGTGTAAAGACTATGCCCTACAACTTATGAAATTGCAGGAATGACCCCTCAAGTTAACAAAACCGTTTGTTTTTTACCCCTGGTATTTAACATATGATTTTCCGTTAAGTTTGTAAATATTTTTCGTTCGCAGTATTAGTTGTCAATGTTCACAAATTATGCAAATAAGTTTTTTATACGAAAAATTATACAAAATTGATACTTCAAGTTCGAGAAATGTGCATCTGGACGTAAAACAATAACAATGTCGTAGAGAGTCAATATTAAACGGTACTGTTTATTTGAGGTGTCGTACATGCATTTAATTAAAGTTGGAGGGTCATATGTGCGTATTTTTATTAAGTTGATGTGTTATATTTGCATATTTTTGATAACTTGAGGTATCGTATTTGCAATTTCGTAACTTGGAGGGCATGCCTGTTAGACCACGTGAAAGTTGGAGGGTCACCGGCAAACGTCACCCCAAATATATATTAAATTTTGTGATTGATTTTGTCAAAACTTGAAATTATTAGAACATGTTTTGTTATATTTATATTTTGGGGATTAAATTTACGTTTCCTTCGTTGTTTATATGTTAAATATCGAATTATTTTGGTTCTTTTTTAGATATATACCGAAAAATGAATTTTTTAAAATTAAATTAAATAAAATATTTCACCATAATTTAAAATTTAATTTTGATATTTGTAAATTAGGGGAACGGAATTTTTTACCGAACAAAAATTGATCACTAAAATTTTACAACGGAATACTAAAAAATTTTAAAAATTCAATATAGATTCGGTAATTATTCGATTCTACCATATGAACACCTAATTGAACTTATAACATTAATATATATATTTATTTCTTTATTTTTCTGGTGTAATGATCTCATCAATTCGAACTCGAATATAGTAGTTGTTTGCTTTCCCAAGGCCCAAAATAAATTGGGCTTTGTCTTCCTCCTGAATATTGTGTATTGGACTCATATATATACCTCAATTTTAATTAGGGTTTCAGTCTGCGGTCTCCATTTTTTCTCCTTCCAACTGGAATCAAGGATCGCGGCGGTCGATTGTTCATTCTCGGGGTCACCATGGTAAAATTTCTTAACTTACGATGATGCGCTCTATTCTGTAGTTCCGTTGGACTTTTTTAGTGCAATAACGTTGAACGATTTGAAAATTTCTACAGTCTTTAGTAGCGAATGAGGAATTTCAGCACATTCTGCGTGTGCACAACACTAACGTTGATGGAAAGCAGAAAATTATGTTCGCCTTGACGTCAATCAAAGGCATAGGTCGACGTTTCGCCAATATCATTTGCAAGAAGGCTGATGTCGATATGAACAAGAGGTTGGTTTCATTTCTTTTCTCATTTGGTACATCGTATTTTGCATCTTGTCCGTTTTTTTAAAAAATATTTTGTGAATAGACCTTTTATATATATACTTTTAAATTTTCTTGCTGCTTTGCGAGCTTGATTCTTTTGTTTTTTGAGATGGTTTTTTTCTTATTGTAGATCCACTGCAGTGCACTTTTCCTTGAATCTCTAGTTGCTGTGAATAGACCTTATATATATATATATCTGTTAACTTATTTCATTGTTTTCATGCTGCTTTGCAAGCTTAATTCTTTTGCTTAATCTCTAGTTTTTATGACTTTAACTTATCTGTTAACTTATTAACATTTGAATTTTCATTGACTATCAAATTGATTTTCCCAGCATTTCTTTCCCAATACTTTACAATTTTGAGTCAATCATAAAGAATCTAAAATCTTTGCTCAAGTAAAAGAAGTTCTTTTGCAGGGCGGGTGAACTCTCAGGTGCTGAGTTAGACAATTTGATGGTAATCGTTGCAAATCCGCGTCAATTCAAGATTCCCGACTGGTTTCTCAACAGAAAGAAGGATTACAAAGATGGGAAATACTCTCAAGTTATATCAAACGCCTTAGACATGAAGCTTAGAGATGATCTAGAGCGTCTGAAGAAAATAAGGTTTTGTATACTTTTTTCATACTCTCCTTTCAATTGACATTTCTCTTCCTCGGAATTGTTACAGAAATCACCGCGGTCTCCGGCATTATTGGGGTCTCCGTGTTCGTGGCCAGCACACTAAGACCACTGGCCGGAGAGGAAAGACAGTCGGCGTCTCCAAGAAACGATAAGTATCCCTTCACTGAACGTTCATCTTTATAATGTTTTAATTTTGCTTGATGACATTTGCTTTCATTGTTATTTTCTTTGAGTGTATTCAATTAGTGATTGTTAAATTGCATCTTTTTATAAACTTTGACGCACACATTGCATATAGCCTACAAAATGCAATCAACAAATTAGGTGACATTCAAATTTGATACTCATAATTTCTTTATGGTTTTGGTAATTTAGTTTCCAAAGTTTTATGATTATGTCAATTGTATTATCAAGATATCAAAATGATAATATCGATTCTCATACTTTGTAAGGTTTGACAAAATTAATCTTAAAAGTTTAATCTAAATGATATAATTTGTTCTCGAAGTTTCTATTTTCAATAAAATTATCTAAGTTTTGGCACTTATACCAAATCCTAGAACAATGTTTTTAAATTGTTATAATTTTTTTAAAAAAATAATTAATAAATAGATTAATGTATTATGTTTTTAGGATCATATCTAGAAATGACCCTAAATCAAGTATCAAGTGTTAAGAGTTTAAATGGGTAAAATAGTTCATATTATTGTCCTAACCAGTAGGTCGGCCTTGAGTTTTAATTGGTTAATAGGTAGGTTTAACTCATGGGTTAACACAATTAGTAATAATGGGCCAATCCAGATACTTGTATTGATCCAATCCAATTACTTGTGATCGATCAATACAAGTAACTATAAATGCGCTAGCCCACCTAGTCCATTAAGAAAACCACTTACGTATTGTAGATGAGTTTGGCCCAATAAACCATGGGCGCCCTTCAAAATAAGATAGGCTTAACACAACAAGTTTAGGCTAGCTCAATTCCCGATGATGCGTCAGTTCAAATATTGGTAATTAGTTAGTCCAATTATTAGAGATGGGTCAACCCAACTATTAATAATTGTCTTGTCTATTTATTGGTGATGGATCCGCCTAATTACTTTTAATGGGTAGATCATCTATTTGTAATGGATTAGTTCAATTACTAGTGATGGTCCAACCAACAACTGGGTAATAGGCTAGCCCAACTAGTCAATTATTAGAAAACTTGCATATTCTAGATGGGTTTAGCCCAATCATGGGTGCCCATAAAAATAAGATTGGTCTAATACAACAAGTTGACAAACACATCCATATACAATGATGATCATGGGCTAACCCAATTACTAATAACGATCCCAGCTAACTATTGGTAATGAACTTGTCCATTATTTGGTGATGGTCCAATCCAACTATTTATATTGGGTTAGTCCAACGACTGATGATGGGACTGTCCAACTACTGGTAATGGACTGACTCAACTAGTTCATTAAGAGAACCACTTATGTATTCTAGATGGTTTGGTCCAATAACCCATGGGTGCCCATTAAAATAAGAGATTGAATACAACAATTTTGGTAATGCGTCAACCCCGACTTGGTGATGGATTGGTTTAATTATTGGGAATGGCCAGCCCATTGTTAATGGATTTGACCATTTACTTGTGATGGACCAACCCAATGATTTTAAACGGGTTGGTTCAATGACTTTTGATGGACCAAACCAACTACTGATAATGGGCTATCTAAACCGTTTACGTATTCTAGATGGGTTTGACCCAATAACCATGGACGTCCATCAAAATAAGAAACTAAATACAACAAGTTGGTCAAGCATTCGATATACAATGGGGTAATCAAACCCAACTGCTGGTAATGCACCATCCTAATTACTAGTGATGGTCGAGCCAACAACTTTTAATGGCTTAGTTTAGTTATTGGTTATGGGGCAATCCGACTATTTATAATGAGCTAGACTAATTATTTGATGGGTTAGCCCAACTATATCTTGTGAGTTATTAAAATTACTCGTAATGATCCAACCCAATTATTAGTTATGGGCTACTTCGAATACTGGAGATGGGCTAGCCCAACTATTTGTTATGATTTACTAAAATTACTAGTGATGGGCTAGCTCATCAACTGGTGATGGCAATTCCAACAACAGGTAATGGGCCATTTTATTTACTTCTGAAGGGTCAGCACAACTATTTTAATGGGTTAATCCTAATATTTTTATGGACCAGTTCGAGTATTTGTAATAAGATAGTCCACTTACTAGTGATGTGTTAATCCAATTATTTTTTATGGGTACTAAAATGGCTAGTGATGGTCCAACTCAACTATTGACTCGTAATTGGCCATCCTAAATACTGGTGATGGATTGATCCAACGATTATTAATGGTTTAGTCTAATTATTGGTTATGGCCATACCAAGTATTTGTAATGGGCTAGTCCAATTATTGGTGATGGACTAGCCCAACTACTACTAATTAGCCATCTTAATTATTTTTGATGGGTTGGTCCAAAGATTTTTATTGGATTCGTCAATTAGTATTTATGGGTCATCCCAACTATTTGTATGGGGTTAGTCCAATTACTAGTGATGGATTAGCTAAACGCTACTAAAATTACTAGTGATGTCTAGTCCAATTATTGGTAATGAGCTAGTCCAATTATTGGTGATGGGCTAACCCAACTTCTAGTAATGAACTATTATAGTTACTTCTGAAGGGTCAATCCAACGATTTTTAATGGACCAGTCCAATTATTTGTAAAAAACTATTCCAATTACTAGTGATGGGTTAGCCCAACTATTTGTTATGGGCTACAAAATTGTTGGACTACTTGAGCTAGCACATAACAACCAGATATAGGCTAGCCCAATTTGCTGTATTCAATCTATATCTTTTGGATGGGGACCCATGAGTTATTGGGCCAAGCGATTACCAATAGTTGGGTTAGTCCATTACAACTTTTGTATATGAATGGGCTTGTCCATCTTGTTGTATTTAGCCTATCTTGTTTTGATGGGTATCCATGAGATATTGTGTCAACCCCATCTATAATACGTAAATGGTTCTAACAATGGATTAGTTTGCCAACCCATTAAAAACAGTTGGGCTATAGCCCATTACAAACCCATCACTAGTTGGGCTATTGGATCAAGCCCATCTAGAATACGTAAATAGTCCTAACAATGAAGTAGTTTGCCAAATTTTAGTAACCCATAAAAAATAGTTGGGATATCCCATTACTAGTTTGGACTAGTCCATTAAAAATAGTTGAGCTGGCCATAATTCTATATTTGGACTAATCCATTAAAATCGTTGGCCGGCCCATAACCAGTAATTGGGATGTCACATAACCAGTAGTTAGACTAGCTTATCACTAGTAATTTGACTAATCCATTACCAATAGTTGAGTTTGATCATTACTAGTAATTTTAGTTGTCCATAAAAATAATTGGACTAACCCATCACTAGCAATTGGATTAATTCTTACAAATAGTTGGACTAACACATTATCAATAATCCTTGAAAATAGTTGTGCCGACCCTTTAGAAGTTTGGGATGATCCATTACTAGTATTTGGACTAGCCCATCATTGGTAATCATTTATGTATTAAAAATGGGTTTGGCCCAATAATCCATGGGCTAACCCATTTATTTGTAATGGTTTTACCTAATAACTCATAATTGCCCTTCCAAATGATATAGGTTGAATAGAGCAAGTTAGGCTAGCCCACATATGGTAATAGTAATGGGCTAGTCGAACTAGTCAATTATTTGAACCAATTACAAATTATAGATGGGTTGTATCTAATAACCTATTTTAAGGTCATCCACATCCATTTTCACGGCGAAAATAGATGGTATATCGTTTGATATGTCAAATTTCGTTTGATATCAGTATTTTTTTTTCGTATCGTCCGATACTATGTATTAGGTTCAATTTTTGGGTTTTTTCGGGTCTGATTTTAAAAAAAATTTTAAATATTAAAATTTTTAAATATAAAATAAAATAAAATTTAGTACTGGCCAATATACCGATCGTACCGCTCATACCGTTTCGGACTGGTATGTAATTCCAGACAGATATGAAAACATTGTATTCACCCCGAATAGTCGTTTCTCTATCTATATATCAGTTTTCTCCTTTTCCACATCATCATTCTCTTTACTCAACAATAATTTATTATTTAAATAATCAATTTTCATTTCATCATTATATCCTTATTCGAACACTTAAATTTTTGTTTAATAAGTCTTTATTCGAACAACTATATTTTTATTTATAAACATTAAAATACCAAAATAACAAGAAATAAAAAATACAAAATAAAATTACCATACGTATTGATGAGGGCTTCAGTACTAGGTACCCCGTAATAGACGAGGTCTAACCATATTGGGCCGACTCAGATGATAAGAGACGAAGTTGCGTGGCCCAGAAGCTTTAGACTGGCTCTTTGAAATAACCGGCCCGAAGGCCCACTATTATTTCAGGACCGAAGATAGAGTTAGACCTAATTGAAAATATATAGGGACCAACTCCTTGGATCGGTCCAAAACGGTTATAGCTCACGTGTCCCACGCTTCGGGTATCTACATGTGTTTCATGTTTTCGGCATGTTCACGCAGTTAGCACTTCTAGCCCAACCACGTTTTCCAGTAGGGAAAAACAATCTTGTCATAGGCGGTTACAAGACGTGATCCACATGCGTTTTCCCCTCTATAAATATAAAGCTAAAAGATGAGCTAAATGAGACCTTTTGGACGCGCAAGAACATGTTGTTACTCTGCCGGTTAACTCTTTTGCGCCTTCTTATTTTCCCTCGTATTTTTATAAACCAACTGTTTTCTGCTTTTAGTCAGGTAGTTTTTACCCTTTCTCCAAGGGGTTTTCCACTCTAAAATTCGATGTGTCGATTATTCTCTTTTTATCTTTAATCGTTTCACTCATTTCAAATAAATTCAAAACAAGTTCGTTTTATCACGAACCGGATGACTGTCGATACCCTTGGTCTTTTGACAACAACACATATTTTTCTTCTTATTTAGCAATTCATCTAATATAATATGAATTTAAAAAAAGTAAAAATAAAAATGTGAGAGAAAGAGGGATCCCCTCCCTCTTTGAACATCTTCGAATAGTCCAAGGTGGCTGCCACCTTGGAATGTTTGTCCACCATTGTGGATATCCTAAAACAATCATTATTGTTGGCCATCCAATTTGATTAGGCGGTCAACATGGTATTTTTTAAAAATTGGTGAAGAAAGAGAGTCTCTTTTTCCTCAATTTTTATTTTCAAAAATTAATTTTAAAATAATTATAAAATATCAATATTTATGTAATGATTTTTATCAATAATATTATGATTATAATGTATTTTATATGTAAAAAAATAAATTTAAAAATTATACGTATTCGGACATTATTGTAGGGATGAGAAAAAAATTATTTATAAAATTAAAGAATAATGATTTTTACAGTGAGAAAATTGATATAGAGGAGATGCTGAAATTTTCAAATAGTATGGTTGAGGAGGATCTAATGACCAATGTTAGGACCCGGAACCCTAGACCGCATACGGGCATTGCCCGATCTACAGATTCATCTAGATCTGATCCAATTTAGGCCCTACATTGATCACCTACCCTAATAGGTCTGCCTTCAATCACATTTATGGCGCGTAAACATACTGAGATAAAGGGAAAAAATTTTTGTCACTACAATTATTCTTATTTGTGAATATAACACTAACAAATAGTATTTCATAGCAGTTTTTTTCTAATTCATAGCAGCTTTATGTCATAGATTTTATATTTTACAAATAAAATATAATATTAATATTATACTGTTATATTTTAAAACTTTTTATGTGTCAGTGTTATTTATAAATTAATTAAAAAAAATGTTATTTTACAAATTAAAGTTTCTGATACTGTTATACTTGACACAAAATTCCTGAGATAAATATAATTAGTCTTAGTTTAGAACGACGATTGAAAGTGCACTTTCTTGATATCTGATCACGAAATCCTTATTTTCAAGTAAATAAAACAAAAGAAGAAATAGTGGTGTGTTATCATTAAAATTCATAATTTCATATGCTTAAATATGTTATGCTACTATCATGATTTGCAAATAGATTAATATTAAAAAATATCCTTATTTTTAAATATATAAAGGTTATTTGTATTTGACATAAATCATAAATATAATACAACAATTTAAGGGTTATTTTTGGTTCATCAAACAAAATAGCAATGAAAAACGATGAGACTTCAAATCATGATTTTTTAAACACACAAAACAAAAATAAAATTACGATGCATTGAACGCTAAAAATATCAATATAATGAATTATTAAAACCAATTATANAAAATTTGTTGAAAGTTACATAAACTATATTTTTTAAACTACAAATAGTTTATAAATTTATTATATAAGATAATTCAACTTTATAAAAAATAAATATAGTTGTTCTATTTCATGTCTCCGCAAAAGCAATCATATTTCAGTTCATTATCGCTTACACGATTAATTCACAAGTAGATAGATTATATGACAAAGTCATGAATGCATACAAGTCATTTTTCTAACGAATAAAAAATATAATTAATGAAGAAATCAAAACGACGTCGTTTTGTATTAAGTGTCAAGAGTCGTAGCGAGTCGGAGAGTCGGACGCGATCCGACACGGATACGTGAGGAAAATTGAAGAGTCGGTGCAGCAGAGGTTATACTTGACAAAAAATTCCTGAGATAAATATAATTAGTCTTAGTTTAGAACGACGATTGAAAGTGCACTTTCTTGATATCTGATCACGAAATCCTTATTTTCAAGTAAATAAAACAAAAGAAGAAATAGTGGTGTGTTATCATTAAAATTCATAATTTCATATGCTTAAATATGTTATGCTACTATCATGATTTGCAAATAGATTAATAATAAAAAAATATGCTTATTTTTAAAATATATAAAGGTTATTTGTATTTGACATAAATCATAAATATAATACAACAATTTAAGGGTTATTTTTGGTTCATCAAACAAAATAGAAATGAAAAACGATGAGACTTCAAATCATGATTTTTTAAACACACAAAACAAAAATAAAATTACGATGCATTGAACGCTAAAAATATCAATATAATGAATTATTAAAACTGATTATAGCATATCACTTCTAAGAATTATAATATATTTATTATTAGAGGATGCTCAAATTTGGTCTTCATAGTTTCATGTTTTTGCAATTTTGGTCTTTAAACTTTATGTGTGGTAAATTAAGTCCTCATACTTTCTCATATTTGGTCATCAATATTGTATGTGTGTAGCAAATTTAATCTCCGAAGTTTGTAATTTGTGCAAATATAATCCTTCAACTTTGGTAATGACATATTTGATCCTCGTAATTTTATAACTTTGGTCCTGACACCGTTAGCAGTCCCGAAACTTTGTAATTTATGGAAATTTTGGTCCTTCAAGTTATGTGTGACTAATTTAGTCCTCAAATTTGGAATATTTGGTGTTTTTGGTCTCTGGAGTAAGGTTTAGCTAATTTAACGCCTAAATAATTAGTAATTTGAAACTTTGGTCTTTTTTAACAATGTTTTCATACTGTTGTAAAAATATATATCGCTTTGGAACGATATGACTTGTACGAGGCAAATATTGGTGTATGCCTAATTTAAAATTATTGTATTAAAAACATCACAAAATTTAATTTTTTGTTTATACTCTTAGTTCATTAACACCACATACGGAATTTTGTGATGTTTAAATACAACAATTTTAAATTAAGGGTCCACCAATATTTGGCTCTTACAAGTAAAACCGTTCAAAAGAGACGCGTATTTCTACAACAGTATGAAACATTGTTAAAAAAACCAAAGTTTCAAATTATTGATTATTTGGGGGTTAAATTAGTAAAACCTTACTTTAGACATCAAACTCGCCACATATTCCAAATTTAGGGGCTAAATTAGTCATATATAATTTGAAAGATCAAAATCGCCATAAATTACAAAGTTTGGGGACTACTAACGGCATCAAGGGCCAAATTTGTCAAAGTTATAAAATTACGTGGATCAAATATGTCATTATCAAAGTTGAAGGACTACATTTGCACAAATTATAAACTCTGGGGTACCAAAATTGCCACATACATACAATATTGAGGATCAATTTTACCAAATGTGTAAAAGTATTAGGACTAATTTTGTCACATATAAAGTTTAAGGACTTAATTCGCCACAATTGTCAAAATATGAGGACCATAATTGACAAAACAGAAAACTACAATAACCAAATACATCATTTTTTCATTTATTATTATTTATGCATAAAAATATTATTATTTTTTCATAAATCAGATTGGACTATTTTACCAAACATATTTAAAATTCACGATCATTAGATCCCACCATATCTCAATTTTAAAAAATTGAACCCAACAAATTAACATGTTCTCATTTCTAATTTAATAATCAATGTTTACCACCTCTTACAACACTTTACCAAAATGTGTTTGTTTAAACGCACATCTCTTGTATTTAAACTTGCTTTTTAATACATTATTTCCAGGAATCATAGCATCCAAATATTTTTAACTTATTCAAAATTCACATTAACTAGATACAACAAATATAATAACACTAATCTCTCAAGTATTTCAACATACAATAATTAAACATCACATTCCATAAAGCCTAGAAAATATAAGGAATCAAAGTCTTTACCTCCTCAGGAAACTCATCAAAATTAAACTTATATAATTTTCTAGTAGCATAGCTTCTACCCATCAAATAAAAACAAGTTCCCAAAGTGAAACAAACCGAATATAACGACTGCGAAATGCATGATATTCCGACGAACCCCATAATTTCAAACAAGTAATGAGGACAAATTACTAAAGAAAACATATCTCCTTTAGGAATCTTGTACTTGAAATCACCCTTTGTTCGTAATTTCGATAGAAGAATATGGTGGTACAAGTTCCCAATCAAACCAATAACGAGAATCGGTACTCCGATGTACTTAAGATCAATGATTGGCTCATCAACGGTTTCCATTAGTAGTTGAGTGTAGATCGTCGTAGCTGAAGATGCAAAGTAACTTAAACTGATTGTTATCATGACTTCTACATCCATTGATCCACTGTATTTGTGAGCAAATAACACATGTTTCGTGTAATCGCATAAGCGCAAAACAAACATTAAGCAAAAAATACGGGCATTCGATGATACTAAAAACCATTCATCAATAATATTATACAGTATATAGTACAACAAACAAGCATGATATATCAAATGACTATTAATTTGTCTTGTTTATCCATTCATCTTTACAAGGCATGTTGCTCATTAGCTATCATAGCATCCAAATTCGATAACATTCCGTACATAACAAAAATGACTAGATCAAACCAATTATTATTGATATCATATTTCTTATAAACTAGTCAAATAATCCTTAGAGAAATGAATCATATTTTAGAAGGTCACACCCAATAAATTACTTGTACTATCATACATCTTAGTCCATAGAGAAGATATCTAATGACTATTCATTCGTCTTTCGGATATCTAATGACAAATCTTGTTTATCCATTCATCTTTACAAGTCATGTAGGAGCTATCATGGGCTCTATAAAATAAATAAAATGGCATCCAAATTTGATGACATTCTGTACATCACAAAAGTGACTAGATCAAACCAATTAATTGTGATATCATATCTAATGATTACAAAGATGTGAAATACTCTCAAGTTATATCAAACGACTTAGACATGAAGCTTAGAGATGATCTAGAGCGTCTGAAAAAAATAAGGTTTTGTATACTTTTTTCATACTCTCCTTTCAATTGACATTTCTCTTCCTTGGAATTGTTACAGGAACCACCGTGGTCTTCGGCACTATTGGGGTCTCCGTGTTCGTGGCTAGCATACTAAGACCGCTGGTCGGAGAGGAAAGACAGTCGGCATCTCCAAGAAACGATAAGTATCCCTTCACTGAACATTCATCTTTATAATGTTTTAATTTCGCTTGATGACATTTGATTTCATTGTTATTTTCCTTGAGTGTATGCAATTAGTGATTGTTAAATTGCATATTTTTTATTAACTTTGACGAGTACATTGCATATAGCCAACAAAATGCAATCAACAAATTAGGTGACATTCATGGTTTTGGTAATTTAGTTTCCGAAGTTTTATGACTGTGTCAATTGTGATTATCAAGATATCAAAATGATAATATCCATCCCCATACATCGTAAGGTTTGACAAAA
This sequence comes from Utricularia reniformis, assembly GCA_009725065.1. Taxonomy (NCBI): domain Eukaryota; kingdom Viridiplantae; phylum Streptophyta; class Magnoliopsida; order Lamiales; family Lentibulariaceae; genus Utricularia; species Utricularia reniformis. Next base: position 167,762 of record RWGZ01000991.1, on the reverse strand, counting down.
TTAATCTCAAAAGTTTAATCTATATGATATAATTTGTTCTCGAAGTTTCTATTTTCGGTAAAATTATCAAATTTTGGCATTCGAACCAAATCCCTAGAACAATAGTTTTTTTAAAAATTATTAATAAATAGATTAATGTATTATTTTTAGGATCATATCTAGAAATGACTCTAAATCCAGTGTTAAGTGTTTAAATGGATGAAATAGTCCGTATTATTGTCCTAACCCGTAGGCCGGCCCAGAGTTTTAACTGGTTAATAGGTAGGTTAAACTAATGGGCTAACCCAATTACTAATAACAGGTCCGTCCAGCAACTTGTATTGGGTTAGTTCAATTATTGGTGATGGACCATCACAATTACTATAAATACGCTAGTCCACCTAATCCACTAAGAGAACTACTTACATATTGTAGATAAGTTTGGCCCAATAAACTATGAGCGCCCTTCAAAATAAGATAGGTTGAATACATCAAGTTTGGCAAGCCAATCGATATACAATGGTGGTAATGGGCTATCTCAATTACCAATGATGGGTCTAGCCCAATTACCAATTATAGACCAATTCAAATTTTGGTAATTAGTTAGTCCAATTATTAGCAATGGACCTACTCAACTATTAATAATTGCATTATCCATTTATTGTGATGGGCCCGTCCAATTACTATTAATGAATTAGTCAATTACTGGTGATAGGACATACCAACTATTTGAATGGTCTAGTCCAATTACTATTGATGGTCCAGTAGTCTAAATAGTCAATCATTAGAAAACTTACGTATTCTAGATGGGTTTGGCCAGATAACCCATGGGCGCCCATAAAAATAAGATAGGCTGAATACAACAAGTTTGGTGATGGGCCAACCCCGACTTGGTAAGGGATTAGTTTAATTATTAGTGATGGATCATCACAACTATTAGTAATGGACTTGACCATTTACTTGTGATGGATCCAATGATTTTTAATTGGCTGGTTCAATAATAGGTGATGGGCCAAACCAACTACTGTTAATGGACTATCAAACCATTTCGTATTCTAGATGGGTTTGATCCAATAACACATAGACGCCCATCAAAATAAGAAGCTAAATACAGCAAATTGGTCAAGCATTCGATATACATGGGGTAATCTAACCCAACTACTGGAAATAGGCCGCCCAATTACTTTTAATGGGATTAGCCCAACTATTTATAATGGGTTAGCCCAATTACTTTTAATAGGATTAGCGAACTATTTATAGTGGTTAGCCCAATTACTAGTGATGGTCTAACCCAACTATATGTTATGGGCTACTAAAATTATTGATAATGATCCAGGTCAATTATTGGTAATGGGCTAGTCCGATTACTATTGATAGGCTAACCCAATTATTTGTTATGGTCTACTAAAATTATTAGTGATGTCCAACCAAACTATTGTTAATGGGATAGCCCATCAACTCGTGATGAGCTAATCCAACTACTTATCATGGGCCATCTTATTTACTTTTGAAGAGTCGGCCCAATAATTTTAATAAGTGTCCAATTATTTGTTACAGGTTAACCCAACTTTTTGTAATGAGCTAGTCCAGTTACTAGTGATGCGCTACCCCAACTATTTTTTATGGGTTCTAAAATTGCTAGTGATGGTCAAGTTAAACTATTGATTGGTAATGGGCCATCTTAATTACTGGTGATTGGCTGACCCAACTATTATTAATTGTTTAGTCTAATTAATAACTATGGGTCAGACCAAGTATTTGTAATGGGCAAGTCCAATTATTGGTGATGGGTTAGCCCAACTACTAGTAATGAGCCATCCTAATTATTTCTGATGGGTTGGTCCAAATATTTTTATTGGGTTAATCAATCAGTATTTTTGGGTCAGCCCAACTATTTGTATGAGATTAATCCAATCACTAGTGATGGGCTAGCTGAACGCTACTAAAATTACTAGTGATAGTCCAACCTAACTATGGGTAATGGACTATCATAGTTACTTCTGAAGGATCGATCCAACGATTTTTAATGGGTTAATCCAATTATTGGTTATGGGGCAGCCCAACTATTTGTAAAGAACTATTCCAATTACTAGTGATGGGTTAACCCAACTATTTGTTATGGGCTACTAAATTGTTGGACTACTTGAAATAGCCCATAAAAACCATATATAGGTTAGCCTAATTTGTTGTATTAAGCCTATATCATTTGGATGGGACACTCATGAGTTATTAGGCCAAATCATTACCAATAGTTGGGCTAGTCCATTACAACCTTTGTATATGAATGGGCTTGTCCATCTTGTTGTATTTAGTCTATCTTATTTTGATGGGTGTCCATGGGCTATTGGATCAACCCCATCTATGATACGTAAATGGTTCTAACAATAGATTAGTTTGTCTAACCCATTAAAAACAGTTGGGCTATAACCCATTACAATCCCATCACTAATTGGGTTATTGGGTCAAACCCATCTAGAATACGTAAATGGTCCTAACAATGGATTAGTTTGCCAAATTTTACTAGCCCATAAAAATTGTTGGGCTACCCTATCATTAGTTTGGACTAGTCCATTAAAAATAGTTGGATTGGCCATAATGCTATATTTGGACTAATCCAATAAAATCGTTGGCCAATCCATAACCAGTAATTGAGATGTCTCATATCCAGTAGTTGGACTAGCTCATTACTAGTAATTGGACTAACTCATTACCAATAGTTGGGCTGGTCATTACTAGTCATTTTAGTTGCCAATAAAAATAGTTGGGCTAACCCATCACTAGTAATTAGGCTATCCTTTACAAATAGTTGGGCTAGCATATAACCAAAAATGAGACTAACCCTATTAAAATAGTTGGACCGGCCCTTCAAAATATTAGGATGACCCCATTACCAGTAGTTGGGCTAACCCATCATCAATAATCATTTACGTTTTAAAAATGGGTTTGGCCCATTAATCCATAGATTAACCCATTTATTTGTAATGGTTTTGCTTTATAACTTACGGGTGCCCTTCCAAATGACTTAGGCTGAATACTGCAAGTTAGGCTAGCCCACGTATGGTAATAGTAATGGGCTAGCCGAACTAGTCCATTATTCGAACCAATTACAAATTCCATGTGGGTTGTATCTAATAACCTATTTTAATGGCCGGAGTTAGGACTTGGAACCCTAGACCACATACGAGCCTTGCCCTGTCTACGGACCTATCTGGATCTGATCCAATTTATGCCCTATATTGATCACATGTCTTAATAGGCTTGCCTATCAATCACATTGATGGTGCGTAAACAAACTGAGATCAACACATTGAAAGTGCACTTTCTTGATATCTGATCATTATTAGTATGTAAATAAAACAAAAGAAGAATAGTGGTGTGTTATCATTAAAATTCATAATTTCATTACATATGCTTATATTTGTTATGCTACAATCGTGATTTACAAATATATTAATAATAAAAAAATATTCTTATTTTTTAATATATAAAAGTTATTGTATTTTACCTAAATCACAATCATAATACTATATTTTTATCACAATTTAAGAGTTATATTTGGTTCAACGAACAAAATAGCGATGAAAAATCATAAAACCTTCAAATCGTGATTTTTAAACACACAAAATAAAAGTAAAATTACGATGCATTGAACAATAAAAATAACAATATCATGAGTGGTTAAAACCAATTATAGTATATCCCTTTTAATAATTATAATATATTATATTATTATTATTTATATAATAAATATGTTATTATTTTTATATAAATACTATTTTTATTAAATATATTTAAAATTCACCATCATTATATCCCACTACATCTTAATTTTAAAAAATTAAACCCAATAAATTAATATATTCTCATTTCTAATTTAATAATCACTACTTAATGCATCTCAAAACACATCACCAGATCGTATTTTTTTAAACTCTATTTATAATAATCACTCTTGTGTTTAAACTTGTTTTTTTAACACATTATTTCCAGGGATCATAGCNAATAACTCCATGAAAGAAGATGATTCTGCCATTTGAGATGGATCGTAATTATGATACATGTTATAATTCAAAAACGGATCCATAACCTTCAAGTAGAAAAAATACATCAATACGAGAAATAATTAGTCACAAATAATATAATAACTAATCCATTTGTCACAAATAATATCGTCAAAAATCAAATAGCTACAACTAATCAATCGTAACTAATCAATTTAAAATAAGTACCAACACAAATCGAGGAGGCAAAAAAAGCGGGTTCAAGATCTTTCGATTTGATTACCAACAACAATACGACAACTACGAAAGGAGGAATGTCGGGATCGGAAAAAATTCGAAGAAATCGCCACAGCTTTTCGTCTGAAACCCGAAACCTAAACCCCAAATCGCGAGAAGGAAAAGAAAGAAAGAAAGGGACAGATTAATAAAGTCCAATTCGCGTTAGCCTAACGCGACCTTCTTTCTTACTCGCGTTAGGCTAACACGAATCGCGTTAGGCTATCGCGAGTAAGAAATAAGGGCTGAGGCAGTTTCGCAAGCCTCAATTCGCGATAGCCTAAATCGACCTCCTTTTGGCGGTCGATTTAGGCAATCACGATTACAAAAAAAATATTTTTTTAAAAATTTTATTTTGGCTAACGCGACTCGCGTTAGTCAATCGCGAATTACGTAAAAATGCAATTCGCGATTGGCTAACGCGAATGGTGGTAAATTTCCGGCACTGCTCAGAATCAGTGGTAGTTTGCGCAAAACTCCTAAAAAGAAGAAAGAAATGTCGCAGAAGCTTGAAACTGCAAATTGCATAATTTTGTGGGTAAATTTGTTATTCATAGGTTTAGCCCAATAATTTAATAATTTTGTTTTTGAGTCCATATAATTGGCGAAATGAAAAGCCCTAGAAATCCAGATTCAGTTATGAATCAGCCCAATTAAAGATTTCATAAATTCAATCCATTGGAATTCGGGTCAATTACCGAATTGTTGAACCACAGGGGATTGAACGAGGGGGAAGCAACTGCACCGGTTATAGAGGCGCCGCTGCACCCGTTCAGGTTAATTAATTTCTCCGATTCGCCTATGAGAACTCGCCTCTCTTCCGTAACCTTCAACCATTTTTCATTGTTCGCTGTAAATCTTCCACTTCTTCCACCTCTTGTCATGCTTTTAGGTCGTGATGGGGATTGACGAAGTAGAGGAAGGTAGAAATAAGGGGATTTAGATGGAAGAAGAAGGGAGAAGGCAGAGGTGCCGTTGGAAGAGGGAAATGCATAGAGAGAACTAGGAGAAACTTACTGAAATAAAATGAGATTTGATTAATGATTCGATAATCGTAATAGAATACAATCCGAGATTTATACTAAAATAGTAGACCCATACCAAAATACAACTTAATTAAAACCCAATAATTCTAAGAAAACCGATACTGGATCGTGACATCATTCGTTCCTAAAAACGATCGTTCACCCCAACGATCGTAATACATAAAACATAGATTAAAATACAGCTGCGTAGTTCTTGACTCTGGTATAAATTAAGAAGTAGGGAACCCATCATCTTTTTGTGTTTTATCTATGCTTTTCTTCAACACACCGAAACCAAACTGTATTTCTTCTCCTGCTTTGAAAATAACATTAACAACAAGCAACGCAAAATGAAATAGTGACCCAAGTTATAAAGTATCAGGTCAAATACTGTTAGAAATCTATTACATGTTGGATGTAAGGATGATATTCTGCATAGTCAAGATATGTCATGCCTTAAATCAAGGAATGATCTATGGGGAACACAAGAGGGAATATGATAGCACAATAGTTAATAATCATTACATTTTCTTTCTCTCTTTTGTATCTACAAATACGATGTACAACACTATCAATCAATATAGAGAAAAATTACAAACAGACTCTGTAATCCTTTACATGGTATCAGAGCTTAGTTACTGAACTTTTTACTCTATCGTTACATCTGCAATGGAGAAAACAGAAGACAACAACAAAACCAAAAGTGTGATTGTCTCAAATATTGCTACTTTCGATCCCATGAGAGTAGCAAGTCATGAACACTTTGGGCAGATTATTGTCACAAACTTGCTGAACGGAAAGAAGTACAGAGCCTCGCGTAAGGCCACAGAATTGGCTCTAGAAGGCAGAATGAAGCTAGGGTTTATAACAAGAGATGTCATAACTCCAGATTCAAACGCCTCAAATTATCTAACTTGGAAATAAGTTGATTCCATGGTTAGATTTTGGATTCTTAACTCCATGATAGGAGAGATATCATAATCTTTTGTTTATGCGACTGATGCGCATAGTTTGTGGCTAGAAATTGAAGAACGCTTTGCTGAGGCGAATGGTCCCCTGTTCTCACGGATTCAACGGGAAATCAACACTCTTACTAAAGGAGGAATGACACTAACTACATATTTTAACAAGCTTAAAGCTCTATGGGAAGAACTTGGTCGAGTACTTCCCATTCCTATATGTAAATGTGCGGCAACAACGACTTGTAGTTGCAATATTTGAAAACAATACTTGGAAAGGGAAAACTTTATTAAGGCTACTCAATTTCTTGGAGGACTTCAAGAATATTACACTGCCACAGTTAACCAGATTTTGATGATGAAACCAATGCCAAGTCTGGGGAATATTTTTTTGATAATATCTAAAATCGAACAACAAAGAGAGACGAAGCTTATTGTAGGAGATAATGTGGTTATGCCAGTCAAGGTTCACACCAACAATACCTTCAAACAGGGAGAAATAGGAAACAAAGATCAACGTAGCATTAAGGGAGGAACACACGAAACCAAGAAATACTCAAAGTGTCAAAAGACTGGACATACTGTTGACCAATATTTTTTTATTTATGGTGTTCCAAGTTGGTACAAGGAACTACGAAATGCACAAGGAAAGAATATCCCAAAAGCATATGCAAATCTAGCAATGGAAAGTCCACTAGAGACATCATTTGGAGAACCAAGCAATGAATCGATTGAAGATGCCAACTTTGTAGGACATGTCGATTTTGCAGGTACTTCCGTTGCACTTTATGTTAATTCCTTAAATTATTGCATGAGTTCTAGGGCATGGATAGTTGATACTGGGGCTACGAATCATATGTGCAGCAACATTGATCTATTTGAATCATCTTGGGTACTTAGCAAACCAATCCCTATAATCCTACTTGATGGTTCTTTCAAAAATATCACTAAAGCAGGAAAAATCATTCTCAATCAATCATTGGTTCTTCAAGATGTATTTTACATCCCAGCATTCAAATTCAACTTTTTGTCCGTCTCAAAACTCATCCAATCTTCTGGAGTCGATTTAAAATTTTCCAATTCTTATTGTCTTGTGCAGGACCAGAAGACTTCTGAGGTCCTTGCTAAGACGATGCTTAGGAATCGACTATATCTGCTTGATCAAAACTCTTTTTGTCAGCCAAAATCACCGAAAAATCCAATTTCTAATTTAGTTCATTCTTTTGTCTTACCTAGAACTCAAGTGAATGCGACTATCTCTTATTTCCCAACTTTTAATATGTCTTCAAAGAACATTTGGTTATGGCATGCTCGTTTGGGGCATCCAAATTTCAAAGTTATGCAGTCCATATTCAAACAAAATTTAAAATCCGAACATGACATTCAATGTGATGCATGTAACCTTGACAAAATCCAGCGTCTTTCTTTTCCAAACAGTTCAATTCGTAGTACATCCAACCTTGAACTCATACATGTAGATGTCTGGAGGCCATATAGAAAACCAAGCTTGCAAGGTTTTCGATTCATTTTAACCATCGTAGATAATTACAGCAGAGGAACTTGGACTTGCCTAATGACTTCTAAAGTACAGACACATGACTTATTAGCCGATTATCTCAAGATGGCACCAACTCAATTTTCAACCAAAGTTCACACCATACGATCCGATAACGGATCTGAATTTGTGAACCAAACCTGTCAACGCCTTTTTAACTCGTATGGCATCCTACATCAAAAGAGTTGTACCCATACGCCTCAACAAAATGGCGTGATTGAGCGAAAACACAAGCATCTTGTCCAAATGGCTAGAACCTTGCTCATTCACGCTGGTTTGACAAACACATTTTGGGAGAAGCCATATTAACATCCACCTATCTAATCAATAGAACACCATCCTCTTTACTATCCTGGGAATCACCCTACCATAGATTGCATAAAAGGGAACCAAATTATACACATCTTCGAACATTTGGATGTCTAACCTACATTTGTGACACAACACCCTACAAGGACAAATTTGCTCCTAGAGGAACTCGATGTATCTTCTTGGGTTATTCATGTGAGAAGAAGACATATCGAGTTTTTGATCTTTTATCCGAAAGAATAACCTTTTCTAGAGATGTTAGGTTCTTCAAAAATATATTTCCTTTCCGTGAATCCTCTTTGCAATTTACTTCTCCTCATGAATGTCTTCCAATACCACCAGAATATGTAGGGGACGACGACAGTTGTCCACAAAATCAAATTAACACCTTTGGGGACACCGTGGTGGATGATTCTAAACCCGTTGAGACCACTCCACCTTCCTCATCTGAATCCTCACCGTTAACCTTACCCGATCCTTACACAAACCCTGATGTCACTTCTCATGAGCTATAACCATTAAGAAAAAGCTCACGGCAATCTAGGGCACCTACTTGGCTCTCACACTATGTTACAACATCTTGGCATCCACCAACCAAACCCACTGCTTATACTCCTTCATTATTCCCTTATTCTCATACCCCAAATCATTCAGTTGCACATATGGGATTTCTTGCTCATGTAGATGCTATCTGTGACCCATGGACTTATGAAGAGGCAGAGAATTCAGAGAATTGGATGATAGCAATGAATAAGGAACTTGATGCTCTCAATATGAACAATACGCGAACATTGACAAGTTTACCAACCGGGAAAAAGGCTATCGGGTGCAAATGGGTTTATAAGACAAAATTGCATTCTGATGGTACACTTGCCAAGTATAAGGCACGTTTGGTTGCAAAAGGATATAACCAAATCGAGGGATTGGACTAGCATGATAGCTTCTCCCCGGTAGCAAAGCAAGTCACTGTAAGACTCATGTTGGCTATGGCAGCACTTAATGGCTGGAGTTTACATCAATTAGATGTAAATAATACTTTCCTCCATGGGCAATTGGAGGAAGAAGTCTACATGTTGCCTCCGGAAGGGTTACAACTACCTAAAGATGGTCTTGTTTGTAAATTAAATAGATCATTATATGGTTTAAAACAGGCATCGAGACAATGGAATATGGAATTGACAAAACATCTGGTGGCTTACGGATTCAAACAATCACCTCATGATCATTGTCTTTTCGTGAAGCAAGATGCTAATGATTTAGTTGTTCTACTTGTGTATGTAGATGATATTCTTGTTACAGGTAATAATTCAGATAGTTTAAAGGACATCAAACGATCCCTGGACGCTGCATTCACTATTAAAGACATGGGATTGGCCAAATACTTCCTTGGTTTGGAAATTGATCATTCTGCTTCTGGATTATTCTTTAATCAAAGAAGGTACATCCTAGACATTATCAAAGATGTTGGATTTGAATGAGCAAAACCTTCATCAACACCTTTTCCACAAGGTTTAAAGTTAAATACATGTGATATCGATTTAATTGATGATCCTAGTTGCTATCGAAGATTGGTTGGCAGGTTGTTGTACCTCGGCTTCACTAGACCAGATCTGGCCTACGCTACTCAACAACTTAGTCAGTTTATGCAAAAACCAGGCCGATCTCATTGGGCTGCTGCGGTGAGTGTTGTACGCTATCTCAAGGGGACAGTAAACAGAGGACTCTTTTACAATACAAGCAGTAGCAATTCAGCTTTTAAAATCCAAGGATATTGTGATGCGGACTGGGCTTCTTGTATAGACACACGACAGTCATTGACAGGATATGCAATAATGCTTGAATCATCATTATTCTCATTGATGAGAACTCTGGGACCGGGTACCCTGTAATGGGTGAGGCCCGATAACAGTTGGGCCAACTTAAATAATCAAAGCAAACACTTACAGCCCACTTACATCTTTAGGAAGAGCGGCCCGATGTTCAACACAGAGGACCGAAGATAACCTTGGTAAAGATAAGCGTTATCTGCCAGCTGGCTCCGAGGTTCGGTCCGAACAGTTATAAAACGGTTACAGGCTCACGCGTTCCACGCTTCGGGCCCTGTCACGTTTATCACGCTTTGGGCCCGATCACGCAGACCACGCATCGGTCCCAGCCTCGTTTTACATCCTGCGATAACAACCTCTAACAAACTTGTCAGAGGCGGTTACAGAACATGGATTACACTCGCCGGCAACTCTATAAATACAGGGCAAGACGAAGGAAAAGACAGGACCCTTTGGATGGAGAAGAACAGGCTGTTACGCTGCCGGATTCTTCTTGCTTTCTTTACCTCGTCATTTTCATTAACCTGTTTTGTATGAACTTTGATTCATTTCTTTAGTGAGCAGGCTAAGAGCATAATCGGCTCTTAGTCGAGTGGTTTTCACAGCAATTCACGGGGTTTCCACTATAAATTGTCGTGTATTTACTTTGGTTTTTAGCTTTCAAATCGTCTTCCATATTTTAAAGAAATCAGAACCGAGTTCGTTTATTGAACGAACCGGACGACTGTTGGTACCCCCTAAAAAGGGACAATAACACTCGTGGAAAACTAAGAAACATGCGACAATATCTCGGTCAACTGCGGAGGCAGAATATCGAAGTTTAGGAGCGGTTGTTTGTGAACTCAAATGGATATCATACATGCTAAAGGATCTGTCGATGCCATTGATCTTGCCAATTGAGATATGTTGTGACAGTAAAGCGGCGATCCAAATAGCTTCTAATCCCGTGTTCCATGAAAGAACGAAACATCTTGAAGTCGATTGTCAACTGGTGAGAAACGAATGCTAAATAGGATTCGTTCGACTTATACATGTTAACAGCCGCAATCAAGCTGCAGATATGTTTACAAAATCCTTGTCCTTGCCTTTTATGTCTGAATGCTTAAATAAGTTAAACTTTCGACCAAATCAAAACAATCCAACATGTGGAGGGGATGTTAGAAATCTATTACACGTTGGATGTAAGGATGGTATTTTGCATTGTCAAGATATGTCATGCCTTAAATCAAGGAAGGATCTATCGGGAACACAAGAGGGAATATGACATCACAACAGATAATAATCATTAATTTTTCTTTCTCTTTCTTTTGTATCTACAAATACGATGTACAACACTATCAATGAGTATAAAATTACAAACAGACTATGCAATCCTTTACAAATACACAAAACGATACACTAGAAAAATATTAGATTTGGGATCTTCGGGTCATGAAAACGAAAATGAATTTTTTTCACTCGTAATATAACATCAAACATAAAACCGCAGCGGATTATGGTGTAGATTGGAGAACTTCGAATCTGATTTAGGTTTTTTCGTCTTAGAAAAACCCGATTTAGGTTTTCTAGTCTTGGAAAAATCCGATTTCGGTTTTTCGGCCTTAGAATACGACCGCTCAGATACCATTTGTCACGCTTATAGATCGCGACGGTGAAGAAAAGAATGATTGGAAGGTAGAAATGGGGAGAAGTAGATTGAAGAACGCCGAAGGGGAGGCAGCAAGGGAGAGAAGAAGACGTGAGGAAGGGGAGAGGTAGAGAGAAGTAGGAGAAAATTAGGGTAGAGAGATAAATTGGAAAATGGATATTATGATTCGATGATTATATCCTAATACAATTCGGGATTTATACCTGTATTCATTGGGTTAAGTCCATACAATTTACGATACAATAAACATAATATCTAATCGATTAAAACCCATAAACTTCGTAGTCGAGATTCGGGATCCTGATATTACCCGCTCTTAAAAAACGATTGTTGACCCCAACGATCATCGTACCTAAATCTGTATCCGGACAAAACAAAAGCTTGTAGGAGGTTAGCCGTGTCTTCTTTTTCTTTAAACAACCAGCAGCCAGTTTCTTCTCTGCATAATTCCAGCAACCCCGCCCCAAAACACATATGTCAAAATGCTTCAAGAGAGCTGCTCCAAAATGTAACGTAACCCAAGGCCAAAAAAACCAAGAAAGCATCAACTATTTTACAGTGATACATTAAAAGAATTAAAAGTTCTAAAACACAAAAACATCCAATACAATCATAAAAACTGTATGCTAAAACACCAAACAATTAAAAAAATAGTCCAAAAATTAGTAGATCCGGGGTTTTTGGAGGGTGAAACGAAAATGAAGTTTTTTCGCTCATAGTCGAACGTCAAAGTTAAACTCGTCGTAGGGATGTGTTTGGATCGGGAGTTGGATTTGATGCTTGGCCAATGAATGCATTGGGCTTTTATTTTGTAATGTGGGTTTAGCCCAAATATATGTTTTAAATATGTTGTAATATGGAGTATGTGTAAGTTGTTGTATTCGAAATTCAAATTTGAAATCTTGTTTGCTCTCTCTTTTCCGTCTTAAGCCTTACTTTCAGTTCGTCTCTTAGGTGGTCTCGTAGTTTTTTGATAGCTATGAGACCACCACAAACTTCGGATATATGTTTTCGTTCTTACATTCAAGTTTTATTTTGTTTTGTTTTGTTTGTTGTTCAACATTTTCGGATATGTTCAAATATATATTTTTAGATCGGAAGCTACATACTTCCTTTCATCGGGGAGCTTCGCAGCCGAAAAAAGCTTCGAATCTTTTGTTGAGAAAAACCCGATTTTGATTTTCTAGTTTTAGAAAATCCCGATTTCATTTTTCCGACCTTAGAATACGACCGCTCTGATACCATTTGTCAAGTTCTTAAGTTGCGACGGGGATGAGAAGAACAAGAGGAATAGAAATGGGGGACGAAATAGACGGAAGGAAGCAGAAGGGGGAGGCAGCAGGGAGAAGGAGAAGAAGTGTGAGAGAGTGGGGAGAGGAGAGAAGTGTGAGAATCCCGAGAGATAAACTATAATTAGATTAATGATTCGATATAATTACCGTAATATAACTCGGGATTTATATCCGTAATCGTTGGGTTAGACCCATACAATAATAGAACCTAATTTAAGCCCAATAACACTACGTAGGCGATATCGGATCGTGACATACTGCATCAGTTCTGATTCCAATGCCTTCGCCGCCGCTGTTCGCGCCTACGTATAGGTTCCGATGCTAGAATGTTTAAATTTTCCTAGACATTTGGAGTCGCTTGAAAGTAGATTTTTTCAAAAAACGTAATCAGGTGTCAACTATAATCCGGAAATCATTAAGATAGCAAAATGGATCATATATTTGGTATGTTTTGATATAATTGATTTTAAAAATTTTAATATTGTAAATTAGGCCAAAATCAAATGTTGGGATTGATTTTGCTAAGTTAATAATTTTATTTATCAAATGTTACAAATTTGATGTACCAATTTATAAAACCTTAAAATTTTGGGACTAAAGATCAAATTTTCTTATTTTTATAATTGATTGAAACCTAATTCCAATTGTTAATGGGTATTATGTCACCATTTTTTTAAAAAAAATATTATTATTATTTTCTGAAAAAATGCCCAAAAAATTAAATTCATGTAGAAACCTTGATATCCAACCGTATCAATAAAATACCAATAAGATCCTATACTTAGGGTACTGACCAATATATCGATAATGAATGAGTCGGTATAAAAACATTAGTTATTTTGCTTGATTCTCATAATTAAAGTTTTTTATACAAAAAAATAATCAATACGATATTTTTTAGAATTAATTATTGTTTCGTTCTTTTGCATTAGTACCTCCATAAAATAAAAAAATTCATAAATGTATTTTGTTTGAAATGTATGATTAATTTGATCTCTTAAATCATTAAATTCATGATAGAGAAGAAGTGAATTAAATTTCACAGATTTAGATCAACATTCAAAACGATCGATTAATGTTAACATTTAGCTATTATCCATCGTTCAAAAATTTCAAATTTTCAAAACTTTGGGATACGACACACTAATACTAACTACCCTAATAAAAATGTACATGTAGACGATGATTCTTCGGAGAAATCGAAGCGCTTATAGCACCGGAGGTGGTGGAGGACCGACTTCCGGCGAACACTCCAAAGGAAGATAATTCACAAAACGGCTTGGAGCAGAAGATCGATGTAATCCTTTAGGCAAACAATTTTTGATATTTCTTCTACCGAAAATTCGTCGAATAATCGGCTTCAAAATAGTATACCCGTCACTAGCTGTCGAAGGCGCACTTCTCGGAACCGGATGATGACGTGCAATCGTGATCGGAGATACGAACAAAAGAATCATAACAATGAGAACAATAGAAGAAGACATATTTTGGAATGGAGAAAATGGATTCAATTCGGGTCCTTTTATAGGCCTTGGTGGCGATATACGAATACGTATAATTTTAAAGGGCGTTATGTATTAAATATTTATTATTAATTGGATGATGAAGCATTTAAGGTAGATGGTTATAGCCTGCCATGCATTTCATATAATAAATAAATAATAAATATTTTTGCATGGAATGGGAGAATTATTAATTATGTCGTCATTTAATTTTGGCTTCCATTCGTGTAAAGTCGGCTTCATTTAATTATATTTTACATATTTTTATTTAAAAAATACTAAAATAATAGTTAATGGATTATTATTTTTCTGCTATTTGTAGTGTATAAATGAGTTTATCTTATAATGATAATTTAAATATATTTGATAAAATTATAATATTGTAATAATAATTTATGTAAAATTATTAATATATCACTATATCTAAAATAATAAAAACGTTGATAGTACTCATTAAAGTAAATTAAATTAGTTACTTCTCAAATTATGATGGTGTAACCAATGTTTTCATACCGGTCCAGAATTACGTACCGATCCGGACCGGTATAAGCGGTACGACTGGTATACCGGTCGGTACCAATTTTTATTTTATTTTATCTTTAAAAATATTAATATTTAATTATTATTTTAGGATTAGACCCATAAAAATCCGCAAATCGACACGAATACCCGGTACCGAGCGGTACAAAAAAAATACCGATACCGAGCGAAATTTGATGTACCATGTGGTATACCGTCAGGTATGAAAACAGTGGGTGTAACAATTGATTTTAACATTGACAATGAAATCGTGATTTTTTGACATTTAACAATTATACTATAAAAATAATTTGAATATTCAGTTATTTTATAGTTATGTCCTTGTCTTTCATTTACTGAAAATAAAAAAAATTGCAATAGTATATTAATTTTCAACAAACATTATTGAAATAATTTATTGTATCCAAATAAACATAAATATGTATCCCTGAATTAATTATTTCAACCAAGTTTATGAAAAACTGTTCAAAGACTTCAATAGTTCTTTAAATATTTAGTTTTATAAAAACATTAATTTTGTGAAAAAGTGTTAATATTAATGTTTTTATAATTTTTTAATATTAATTATTTTCATCACAGTATAAAAGATCAAATCTATAATAGGAGAATTTTGTTCCAATATTTAGGATTTAAATTTATAGAAATTTAAATATTTCAATAAATTTTACGTGCACATACATTCAACACAAGTTCACATGTCATATCTATAATATCGGTGTTTATTATTATAATATATATTATATTTTTATTTAGAATTTACTTTTAATTGTTTGATTTGCTTTAGTAAATATTAATTTAATTCATTAATCATATTATTAATATCATATATTTATAGTATATGACATATTATTATCTTATGTTATATATATTGATGTTTATGTTTATATTTTATTAAATTTTTATTTTTAAATCTCACGTATAATTGATATATCATAATGAACACTTTAGGATGAACGTATTTCTATTCCCATTTTTGTTGTGTTTTAAGTATTTACATATTACGTGTAGGACTCCCAAGTTTTTAAATTTCTTACAAAATAAACATTTTCTTTAGCATGAATAAGGTTAGAATAGTAAATTGACGGTACGGCGAAGAATATTATATGTGAGAATATAAATAAGAATTTATACAGACACCAGCGAACCATAAATGAAAAGAAGCAAAGGTTGCAAATTCTGCGTCTCCCAATTGCGGCAGTAATTAATTTGAAGGGATTTCTCTCTTATTTCGTCGCCCCGGTAATAAATATTTCTCCCATGTTGTTAAATTCCATTATTTTCGATATTGGGGAAGTTATTTAATGAAATAAAAATGGAAGATTTTACGCAATGGCCAGGCGTTTTGACAAGTGAAAATTTATGGGTTTTGTAGGTGTTTCAATTACTTGTGGGTCGACTCACTGGGTTATTTATGAATTGATTTTGAGAAAATGTTTACTTTAATTCTCATAGTTTACTGATTTTGGCAAATTTGGTTCTCTTATTCTGAAATGATAGATTTAATCTTCGTATTTTATATATTTTGTCAAATTTGATTATCTAGATTTGCAAAATATGGTTAATTTGATCCAAAAAGTTGCAAAATAGATCCTCAAAGTTCGAGAATAACAATAACGGTCCTCACAGTTTACACATACTGGCAAAATCAGCCATCATAGTTCGTAAATTTTGGCAAATTAGTCTCCGACAAATTTTAATACCGTTAGGATTAAAAATTGAAAATCGGGCCGTTTTTGACATGTTTATTAGTTCAAATTGAAACATGTAAGAAATTTTATCTGCTTTTCATGACAATTCGGAATTTTGTTCTGAAACAGATCGATATAGCGACACATTTTGTATACCACACAGTGGCGACGACGTATACTAATTATTATATCGAACGGTGGCGATTACATATACTAATTGCATGTTCCGAAGACTTAATTTGTCAATCCAAAGTTTGGGACTGAATTTGTCAAATACACCAAAATTAAGGGATTGAAATTGACTATTTAAACTTTGAGGACCTCAATTGTCACAATCAAGTAAATATGATGACCAATTATGCCACATACACAAATATTTAAGGGCTGGTTTAGCCCAACCGTCTAAATTATGGGGATATATTTTGTACATACTAAAACTTTGGAGACCTCAATTGCTAAAATTAACAAACTACAAGGACTAAATTTTCCAAAACTATGAAACAATGGGGACTAAAAACGCGTGTCGCCCATTCATTGTATTTTGTTGTTGAGATACATTCTGCTGTCATAAGTATGAATTGATGAGAATGTTGTGTTTCTATCGGTGTTTTAAATTGTGTAGAGTTAGTTATTTATGATGAAACTGTACAAAGGGTAGCTGCATTTGTAATGTTTGGTTTCTAGTTAATTAATATCTGGTTCAATGTAAAAAGGAATATGCTAAGTTTTACTTATTTGTTCGTTACACCAATATCTATTGCAGATGAAAAGCTGCTTAAGTATTAATTTCATGCTATTGCAGTATCTTTTGAGGTTACTTGCTTGTATTTGTTTGAATTGGCTGAAAATGGAGTTTCATTGGGAGTTATATTTGTTTACTCTAGATCGCTTCTTTCGGTTGAATTTGTTCCACATTTGTTAGAAAAGTCAGATTGATTAGGTTTATAAGGATGTGTATCATTATAACTTTGTTAAATTCTATAACTTCAACATGTATTGGAACTTGTTCGGTTCATTTCAATTCATGAATACAATCCTTATGGTTGAAATTGAGGAGAGTGTTGAATTTGTCATAAATTGGTTAGAGAAATGAGATTTATTTGGTTTATAAAGATGTGTGGTACCATCACATAATGATTTGATCAAGTTTTTAAATGTGTTTCATTATCTCTTATTCCGTTGGTTCAAGCTCTCTCTTCGTAATTTCGATCAAACTCTATAATTTCAATATGGTATCGGAGTTTATTCTATTCATTTCAATTTGCAAATACAAACCTTATAGTTGAACTTTGGGGAGAATGAATTTGTCTCACATTGGTTAGATTAACTGTGATTTATTAGATTTATAAGGATGTGTAATACGATCACATAATGGTTTGATTAAGTTTTTTAAATATGCGGTCACCTCCCATTAATCTCATTCGTTCACACACTCTCATCGAAATTTTAGCCAAACTCTATAATTTCAACAATATCGCTTCTTATGTTTCGTTACAGTTTATGTTGGGTTTTTGGTTTTATTATTGGTTGGATTTTAACCATTTTTCTCCTTATTTTGTTAGTAAATATTTGAAATGTTCCTTCTTCTATTGCAGCTTGTGCAACAATTTTTGGTGTTGCCTGGAGGCTAATGAGGTTTGTGTAGAAATACGATGAAGTCTATCCTTCTTACATTCTTCGAAAATCATAAACTACAATGTCATGATACTTGAAATTGCTCTTAGAACATATAAGAACTGAAATAATATTGGCTGATAAGAATTGAAGATAATGAAGTTTGACCAGTCAACAATACATGAGAAATGAAATCATGAATTAAATGATTTAATAACATTGTAAAGAAAAATCAAATATGAATTTATATGTTCACACCTGTGTTCATACTTGAGAATTTACGTATAAATAGACATTATCATCCCAAAATCATGACGAAACTTGCAATTGTAGAATTTTCACATTCTCAATTGTATATTGTTTTTATTTCTTCTTTAAGAGGTTGTAATATTTATTGATCACAGAAAAAATATTACACTTTGGTAGCATACGAGAACGTAGGCATATTTTTGACGAATCTCGTTAAATTTAGGTGTTCTTATTCACATTTATTTATTATTAACCATAACAACATTACACTTCCGCAACAAGGATTCTTGCTCGAGAAATTTTTAGATAAATACCGAAAATCGAGACTTATGGCAAAGAACATCTTCACCAGATACATAGTAGGGTAAATTTTCTTAAGATTCTTCTATCATTCAACATCTTCAATGCAACTAATACTAATCAAATTACAACCTTCATAATAAATGGAGCTATTGCATGAAAGGCTCGTCGTCTCGATCGTGCACTTATTTTGGAAGAAAGTAGGAAGCTAAGTTGCCGGAACTGATCGAAGGGAAATTCAGGTGAGACTGAGTTCGAGGTAATAGTGGTTAGGCTACACCTAGAGATTTTTTACTTATGTGTGTTCATTCAGATTATAAACGAACTGAAAAATTTGTTCTAACATTATTCATATTCCTAAATTTTTTTCTTGTTCATGTTCGTTTTCGTATTTATATTCATGTGTTATTTGTGTTATGATATGTTCGACTTCGTGTTCGGATCCATTTGTTCATGTTTGTGCATAAATAATGTGAAAGTACTCAAATTCAAAAGTCCACGAAGATGTTCGTCTTGGCTCGAACATATTATCTTATTTACAAAGGATTCTCATTTCTTAACCCGCACCCCTTTGATTTGTTCCAGTTTTAGATCACATTGTTATTTCAAATAATAATTTTTAAACATACTAAACCGGTTGGTCCGAACACCACAACAATGTTGGACTAGGATCGAATAATGTGCATGTTTTGAAGTGGAGTTCATCGGGCGGTGCGGTGACCGTACCGTAGGTTTTTTCTATTTTACCAAACATGTTTAACAATTACGATGGCTTCACCGTTGAAAATTGCGGTGGGATGGCAGTATGTATGAATCAACGGTGGGTATAACGCAGTTATGTAATGACTTTAATACCCTTCCATATTAGGTTTACAATTATTTTTTCTTA
The DNA here is from genome assembly GCA_009725065.1 of Utricularia reniformis. NCBI lineage: Eukaryota > Viridiplantae > Streptophyta > Magnoliopsida > Lamiales > Lentibulariaceae > Utricularia > Utricularia reniformis. Next base: position 148,110 of record RWGZ01000991.1, on the reverse strand, counting down.
TTCCTTTGAAAAATCAGCCTTGCGTTGCTCCCTTTATTTCTTGCATTGTGCCTCTTTTACTTGCCTTACACCTTCATTCCTTGCTATTAGGAGGCACACCAACAACGTAGGTAAGATTAGTTTTCAGTTTTAGTTCGTTATTTCTTGCGTTATCTTTTGATTTTTGGGTCTATAGAATATGTTTGGCCGATTTTCAATTGTGACTTTTTTACTACTAATTTCGTCTTCTGCTTGATTCATGTTGTACCGATGTTTTATTGTCATTCATATGTGCTATTGAAAGCCCCTGCACTAACATTATTAGAAGCTTCAGTAACCATTATTGGTTACCCGTATGGAGCTGGTATTTATAGTGGTTGTTATCATAATCTTGGAATCAATTATGCCTTTGGCCCGATGAATGGCTAGAGTGGTGCAGGTGTTGGGAAATTTCTTTCTATACGTGGTTGCTGGTCCAATCTATCCCATCTACCTAAATGGTAGTGATAGTACTGGCGTTGGCATTATGAGTTCCGATGGAAATGAGTACAATGGAATAGACATGAAATATGGGCAAGCAATGGAAGTGGATCATGTACAAAGCAATGGTGTATACCTTTAGAACAACTGGTTTTGGACCGATAGTGATTCATGATTGATTTAAAAAATCGAGATATGATAATTGCTCGATTTCTAGCAGTGGTGTATACCTCTGAGCTGATTGTTGGAGACGAATGAGGAGGTTTTGTTGAGGAATTGGTAGATTCTACTAAGCTTGAGACTTCTGTTACGAGATTCATTAATCAAAATAAACAGATTATGGATTCTACTAGTTTGTTTATGGCTTTGGAGGTTTTTTTTATGTTTGTTTTTGTAGACAATGATATCCGTTTATGTTTGTTTATGATTATTTTCAGACAATGCTATTTGTTTATGTTTATTTTCAGACACTACTATTCATTTATGTTTGTCGATTTAGATTATTCGCTTTTGTATGTTTATTTTTTGATATTTTTTATCAATAATTTATTATATTTTAGTAATTTCTTAAATAATGAGTTTATCATAATTAAATTTAAAATATAATTGATAAGTGAAATACAATTAATTAAAAGGAATGACAAAACAGTCATTTTATGAAATCACGATAACTGCACCGTTGTTTCAAAAACAGTTTTTTAAAATCACGATCAGTTCAACTCACAGTATGGTGTAGTCATCTCAGCTCACCTTTATGAATGGATGGATCGAATATTATTTCAAATTTTAATAATTGTTTTTAGATATTTCTAATATTATTAAATATATGCGTCCAAAAACCTATCACGTGGTTAACATTGACACGGTATGGGCTATGAATTTTTGTTTTTTTTCATATATTAAACACATTATAATAAATAAATTATTAATATAATATGTGAGATTGTAATATTACAGACAAACCCTATGTCATACCATGTGGACATTTTACGGTGATATAATTATTGAAAGATATAAATCGCATTAGTTTGTAATAATTAAAATCATTTTTAATATCGATTCTAATTCAATAATTTTAATGAGGAATACCAAAAGGCTAATCCAAATATATCATGAAATTGAACGATAATTACATCAATGTGAATAATGTAAATCAATGAGAAAATGATACTTTAAATCCCTAAACTTTTATTATATTTTTTTTCAATTTGATTCTCATATTTTATAATGATGAATTTAATCTATAAACTTAAATTTTTTGGTAAATTAGATCTCTAGTGTCAAAAGTAATCCTCGAATNGTGGAGATAAATTTGCTGAAGTTCTTGAGATTAATGAGAAATTTGAACTTAAGATTTTGACTGCAAATCCATTTTATTTGAAAAGAGAATACAAATCTGGAGATGATTTGGTTATCCCTGAAGTAAAAGGAGTTTCGCAGGTTGAGGTCGCTGCTTAATGTAAGTTTTGATTGAAATAATGATGGGAGTGTGGCATAAGGTATAAAGAGAGGAGATTAGATCATAAAATATTTGAACAAGTGATTTAGTATGGTGTCTCTTTTTTACAAATTTCATTCCAAATTCAAATTGGGATAATTTGATATTTGAAGTTTTCAACACACCCTTCTAAGTTTAAATATCTGACAAATTTGCACTCTCGAATTCGGGAGAGCGTGAACGAACGGGATTAATGAGAGAAATTCACACATTTAAAATATTTAAACAAATCATTATGTGATGAAATTCTCATTTTTATAAATATAATCGATCTCATTTTCTTTAACCGATGTGGGACAAATTCAACACTCTTTTCAAATCCAAACATAAGGTTTCGATTTGAAATGAACTTTAACCAGCTTCGATACCATGTTAGAATTATAGAGTTTGGCCGAAATTACGACGGGAGAGCGTGAACGAACGAGAATAAGGGAAGAGAGCCACATTTAAAATGATTGATCAAGCCATTATGTGATAGAATTTTCACTCTTATAAACATAATCAATCCCACTTTTGTTAGCAATGTGAGACAAATTCAACAACGTTGGTCTAAATTATGATGGAGTGTGATTGATAACATATAAGTGAGGGGATTATATCATAAAAGATTTGAACAAATTATTTATTATAGTATCTATTGTCTTTTATAAATGTAAACTTTATGAGTTATTTAACAAAGAAGCAATCAAACAGTTCTGTTTCTTCTGTTTGTTTTAGTCTTCTTATGTGTGTTTTTGTTAGAAATGGAACAAGAGAATTTTACGTGGAACCCAAGAACCGGGAGAAAACCATGGACCGAATCCTTGGTCAATTCACTAGAACGATAGGAAGAATGTTACAAAACAATTAGAGACAACTCCATCCACGACTCTTGTCCAAGTTGTATATGAAAATGCAAGCTCATTAGAATGCTAAAGAATCCTCTTCAATTCCAGAATGCAAATCTCCAAAGTCACTCGTCTCTCTCTCCCTCCCTCCCTTACTTTTCGCTCTATCTAACTTTTGTCGAGGGAGCACACCTTATACTAATCAGATGTCTCACGACTCTCTGCACAAAAAGGATTGTTCCAGCTTTTGACCCTTTCTCTGCCTTTCAATTAGCCGTTAACTGTGCCATATAACGTGGGCTGATTAAATATCCATATCTCAAGTCTCTTCTGCTCGTGGATTGGATTATGCCTTGCCGGCCCAACATTCTCCTCCTCCCGCCCCCCAAACATACTCATGTTTACACCATGTTGCTGATCGATTGCTACGGACCAATGGCCTTGGAGCAGTAGCAATGTTTCCTTATAATTACTATCTTAGTAAGCATGTCGGCATGATTATCATTAGTGTGAGCCTTCAGGACAACGAGTTCTTTAGAGGCCACATCATCCCTTATCCAATAAAACTTAGTATCCACATGTTTAGTTCTTGCATGAAAGGCTGAATTCTTTGCAAGTTATAAGGCGCTCTGATTATCACAGTGCAATGCATAAGGCACATTTCTGAAACCAATCTCAGCTATAAGCCTTTTCAACCAGAGCAAATCTTTACCTCATTCTATCATTACGATATATTCAGTCTCAGTACTGAAGAGTGCCACAGTTTTCTGCAACTTGGAACCCCATGATATGGTTGCTCCTCCTAATACAGAGATATATTCATATGTTGATTTTCTTGAATCACGGTCTCCGGCAAAGTCAGAATCAGATAATGTATCTAGTCTCAATTCTTCTTCAATTCTAAACATAAGTCCATCGGTTCTGGTGTGTTTCAAGTACCTCAACAACCATCTAGTTGCGTTCCAATGATCCTTGTATGGATTAACTAAGAACCTACTTAATAAACCAATAGAAAAAGTTATGTCAGGTCTTGTACACACCATTAAGTATATAATACTTCCAATCAATGAAGAATATGGAATTGATTTTATTTTCAGTCTTTTTTGCTCATTTTTGGGACAAGAGTCTTTACTGATCCTGATCTGAGTTCCCAATGGAGTGTGAGCAACTTGACATCTTTCATATTGAACTTCAACCACATCGGATCAATGTACTTCTCTTGATGAAGAAAAAATTTTATTTTCACTCTGCCTCTCTCAATAGACATTCCTAAAATTATCTTCAATGGTCCAAGATCTTTCATATCAAAAGCATGTGATAACTGCATTTTTAGGTCACTAATGATCTTCAGGTTTTGGGAGACCAATAACATATCATCGACATATATCAGCAATAAAACAAAGCTGTCATTCTCCATGAACTTCACGTATACACAATGATCTTCTCTTATCCCGAGGAACTGATTTTGCTTCATGAATGTGTCAAACTTGATGTATCATTGCCTTTGAGCTTGTTTGAGACCATACAAGCTCCTTCTCAATTTACAAACCAAGTTTTTATTCCATTCCTCAATAAATCCTTTGGGCCGAAGCATGTAAAGTTCTTCTTCCACATCACCATGTAAAAAGGCAGTCTTAACGTTTAATTGTTCAATTTCCAAATCCATCATGGCAGCAATAGCAAGGACAACCCTGATTGATGTCAACTTAACAATGGGGGAAACGATTTCATCAAAATCAACTCAATGTTTTTAACTAAATCCTTTAATAACAAGTCAAGTCTTGTACCTTATCTCACCCATTGCTTCTAATTTTTGTTTAAATATCCAACTATTCAATAGAGTTTTCTTCCATGATGGAAGTGGTACCAGATCATATGTATGATTTTCTTTAAGAGAGTTCATCTCATTTTCCATGGCTTTCAGCCATCTATCTTTGTCTTCCATCTCAAGTGATTCTTCATACGTTTGATTGGTTTGTCTTCCATCTATCTTTGTCTTCCATCTGATTGGATATTTATTTGAGGGGTGTCTCAAACGAGTGGATCTTCTTAAATTCCTATCAGTTTCATTTTCAATTGTGTCTGATGAAACATGGAACATTTTCATTTTCAATTGTGAATGAAACATTTTCAGTTTCATTCACAATTGGTTTGCCTTTCAGTGATGTTTGAGACTCTTCTAGTATGACTCTGATGAAACATTTTCATTTTTCTTTGAGATGTCTACAATGTTTTCTCCCTAAAAAAACACAACATCCCTTGACGTGATGATCTTTTTCTCCAATGGATTCCATAATTTGTATCAAAAGTTAGCATTTCCATATCCAATAAAGATGCAAGTATGAGAATGAGAATTCATTTTCTTTCTTTGTTCTTTATGAATAAGAACCTTAGCTTTGCACCCAAAAATTCTGAGATGGTGGAGCTTTGGTTTCTTTCCCGACCATAGTTCTTCCGGTGTCTTAAACTCAATGGAAGCTGATGGAGATTTATTCCGGAGATAACAAGATGTTAGAAGTGCTTCACCCCATAATTTCTTTGGTAATTTAGATGTAGCCATCATACATCTAACTTTATCAAGCAAGGTTCGATTAAGTCTTTCAGCCACCCCATTATGTTGTGGTGTTCCAAGTTCAATCCTTTCATACCTAATCCATTTCTCTCGACAATAACCATCAAATTTAGATGATACAAACTCACCACCATTGTCTGTTCTCAAGCAAAACAACTTTATCTCAATTTCCCTTTCCACTAGGTAGTGGAATTCTTTGAATTTTGTTAAGGCTTCATCCTTAGTCCAAATGTGATACACCCAAGACTTCCTAGTGGCATCATCCATGAAGGTAATAAAGTATTTCTTTCCTCCAAACGTCTCCAGCTCTAGTTCTCCACAAACATCACTATAGACAAGGGCAATGGGAACTTCCTTCCTAATGGATGCTATCTAAAATCTCACTATGTATTGTTTTCCTTCAAGACAGTCTTCACATCTTTCTAAAATCATTTGCTTTTGGTTTGGTAGTAGTTCTTGCTTAATTAAATGTTTAAGGCCATCAAATCCAAGGTGAGCTAGCATTTTGTGCCACACTTCAAGTGTGGTGTCTGTTTCTGCAGCCATGACCAATTGAGTTTCACTCATCATTTCTGTTCTGGAAAGAGTCCGTTCTAATTTTCCTTTGGCAAGGATCAATGAGCCTTTGGTCAACTTCCAGGAGCAATCCTTGCAGATACTAGAGAATCCCTCCAGATCAAAAACATGACTTGATAGCAAGTTCAGTCGTAGAGTGGGGATGTATCTGACTTGATTGAGAATCAACTTCATCCCAGTGTTAGTTATCACTTTGAACACTCCCAATACCAATGATCAAAGCAGCACTGGAGTTTCCCATTTTAACCATGCCAAAGTTTCCCGGGGTATATGTCTTAAAGCATCCTCTATTTGGAGTGGCATGATAGGACGTTACGGAATCAAAGATCCATTCCTCTAGATCTCCATGAGACATATTCATTTCTTCTATAGAGGGAACAATGAGTTCATCTCCACTCGAACCTTGACTGTGTTAGCCTGTTCTATTTCTTTCTTTTCTCCTTATTGTGCATCTCATATGTTCTCTTATATTGAAGACAGTTCTTCTTCAAATGTCTGATAATGCCATAGTGGAAGCATGCTCTTCCTTCTCTAGTGGGATTGGAAGACTTGGTTCTGTCATTTGACTTATCACTTCTCGACTTTCTTCTCTTCTGATTGTATCTAGTTTGTTTCATTCCTTGCCTTTCAGTGGTGACTAAGGTTCCTTTACAATCATTGTTACAATCTTTTCGTCGTTCTTCTTCATTGAAAGGCTCTCAACAACAACAACAACAACAACAACAAGTGATAATACGGGAGCAGAATTGCTCAAGGTTACTACTAAGGTTTCCCATGTATCTGGAAGTGGTCCCAGCATCAAAAGAGCCTGAAGTTCATCATCCAGCTTCAGGTTTGCTCGAGTGAGTTTATTTACCATATTTTGATACTTGTTCAAATGTTCATCCATCAATTCTCCATCAATTTATCTTAGATTAACCAGTTTTTTATAGTTCCAACCTTATTCTGGACATTCTTTCTTTCGCAAATTTTTTGTAGTTTGTCCCACATTCCTTTTGCATATGTCTCTTCACCAACATGGTGAAACATGCTCAAATTTATCAATGAACGAATGTATGCAAGTGCTTTCTTGTTCATAATCTTCCATTCACTTGCATCTAGCTTTTCAGGCTTTACTCCTTGATCAACTAGTTACCAAATATCTCGGCAGGCTAATAGATCTTTATAAGTGATTTAACATCATAGGAACATCAGTATCATCTATTCCACTTATCGGTCATTAAGAACCAGAAGCTCTGATACCACTTGTAAACTTTATAAGTGATTTAACAAATAAGCAATCAAACAATTTTGTTTTTGTTGTTTGTTTTAGTTTTCTTATGTGTGTTTTTAAGGTTAGAAATGGAACAAGAGAATTTTACGTGGAACCCGAGAATCGGGGGAAAATCACCGATCGAAACCTCGATAAATTCACTAGAACGATAGAAATAATATTACAAAACAATCAGAGACAACTCCATCCACAACTCTTGTCCAGGTTGCATATGAAAATGCAAGCTCACTAGAATTCTAAATAATCTTCTTCAATTTCAGAATATAAATCTTGAGAATCACTTGTCTCTCTCTACATCCCTTACTTTTCGCTCTATCTGACTTCTGTCAAGGGAGCACACCTTACACCGATCATATGCCTCACCACTCTCTGCACAGAAAGGATTGTTCTAGCTTTTGTCCCTTTCTCGATCTTTCGGTTAGCCATCAACTGTGTTAAATAACTTAGGCTGATTAAATATCCATATCCCAAGTCTCTTCTGCTTGTGAAATGGATTGTGTCTTGTCGGCCCAACAATAAAACAATCCAAATTTTATCCTAAATCCAAACTCGAGACATGCTCATCCTTAATTTCTTGAAAAGTTTGCGATACTCTTCGTGTACGGTAACAGGACGGTTCTAGCATATTTGATCTTTGAGATAATCGATCGGGGCCGGTCTGAGCATATTTGATCTTTTAAAAAATAAACCCGTTGGGCCAACCAAGTGGGCCGGTCCAAGCATATTTCGGAAAATAGAATGTTGGGCCAGGCCGGGCATATTTTGAAAAAATAGAACACTGGGCCATCCAGGTGGGCCGATCCGGGCATTTTTTATTTTCGAAATAGACATACGGCTCAATAAATCAGGCCAACCAAATTCTCTGCTAAATGCTAATTAATATATAGCAATGTGCTATAGGTATGGATTTGCGCCGTTGGTCTCAGTCTAACGACATTCAATTTGCAGTTCGCTTTGCACATTGGTTTGTCCGCTGAGCTCCGATGGACTCCGTCCTTCAACACGGCCCTCTTCGTCTCGCGCCACTTCGGAAGCCGTCGCTAACGAGGACTTTAAATTGCAACAATGCTAGAATTCCGGTAAAAAGATTGCTTTCGAAAATCTCTGCATCTGTTGAGACTGTTTCCGCACCTAAGCGGGAGACGGACCCTAAAAAGCGTGTGGTTATTACGGGAATGGGTTTGGTATCGGTTTTTGGCACCGATGTGGATGCTTATTACGAGAAGCTTTTAGCTGGTGAGAGTGGTATTACGTTGATAGACCGGTTCGATGCGTCCAAGTTTCCTACACGATTTGCAGGACAGATTCGTGGGTTTAAGTCGGAGGGTTATATTGATGGGAAGAATGACCGGAGATTGGATGATTGTTTGAGATACTGCATTGTTGCTGGTAAAAAGGCAGTTGAAGATGCCGATCTTGGACAAGAAAAGCTTGGAAAGGTTAAACCTATTTCAGTAATTCTAACTTCATGATACATAGTTGCTTGTTTTTCACTTAGTTTATCCAATTCGGTGTCTTTTGCTTCATAGAATGATTGTTTTTAGCCGTTTTTCTTCATATCAATTGGAATTGCAGATTGATAAGATTCGAGCTGGTGTTCTGGTTGGCACAGGAATGGGAGGTCTTACTGTGTTTTCTGATGGTGTTCATGCTCTAGTAGAGAAAGGTCACAGGAAAATCACTCCATTTTTCATTCCTTATGCCATAACAAATATGGGATCCGCTTTGCTTGCTATTGATCTCGGATTAATGGGACCAAATTACTCAATTTCAACTGCTTGTGCAACATCAAACTACTGCTTCTATGCTGCTGCAAATCACATTCGCAGAGGCGAAGCTGATATAATGCTTGCGGGTGGTTCTGAAGCCGCGATAATTCCAATTGGATTAGGAGGCTTTGTTGCATGTAGAGCTTTGTCCCAGAGAAATGATGATCCCCAAACAGCTTCAAGACCTTGGGATAAAGAACGAGATGGTTTCGTTATGGGTGAAGGTGCTGGAATTCTGGTATGCATAAAGAACGAGAGTTTTGTTGCTGCTACTCATGTTTTCTGCAGTGAAACCCTATTTTTTGCTGTCACAGGTTATGGAAAGTTTGGAACATGCAATGAAACGAGGTGCCCCGATAATCGCAGAATATTTGGGAGGTGCAGTAAACTGTGATGCATATCACATGACTGATCCAAGAGCTGATGGTCTTGGTGTCTCTTCATGTATTCATAGTGCACTTAATGATGCTGGTGTTTCTCTTGAAGAGGTTCACTTTCACTTTCATCTCCGAAAACCACAAAATAACGACGTTTTGATCGTTCTCTTTAACTTCAGGTAAACTACATCAATGCACATGCAACTTCTACATTAGTTGGTGACTTAGCAGAGATAAATGCTATCAAGAAAGTGTTCAAGGATACATCAGGGATAAAAATCAATGCAACAAAGGTAAAACGTCTCTTATCAATGTGTAGATGTAGATCTTGTTGAAATATTATCCCGCATTGGTTGTGGAACTAGAATAATTATAGTTTATAAGAGTGTGATATCATGGGTAATTGACTTGGTCTAGAATTTTCAATATGAATAATTTCTCTTATGGATTTGGCTACATTGTCATTCTCCCGGCCCATTGAATTCTAAATTTCTACCGATCTATGTTTTGATTTGATTATAGTTTATAAGGGTGTGATATCATGAGTAATTGACTTAGTTTAGCCTTCTCTTATGGATTGGGCTACATTGTCATTCTCCCGGCCCATTGAATTCTAAATTTCTATCGATCTATGTTTTGATTTGATTATAGTTTATAAGGGTGTGATATCATGAGTAATTGATTTGGTTTAGTCTTTTCAATATGATTCACTTCTCTTATGCATTGTGCTACATTGTCATTCTCCCGGCTCATTGAATTATGAGTTTGTATAGATCTAAGTTATGATTTGATTACAGTCAATGATCGGGCATTGCCTCGGGGCTGCTGGTGGTTTAGAAGCCATAGCAACAATTAAAGCAATCTCAACAGGATGGCTTCACCCAACAATTAACCAATTNCCGCATCGGTTGTGGAACTAGAATAATTATAGTTTATAAGAGTGTGATATCATGGGTAATTGACTTGGTCTAGAATTTTCAATATGAATAATTTCTCTTATGGATTGGGCTACATTGTCATTCTCCCGGCCCATTGAATTCTAAATTTCTACCGATCTATGTTTTGATTTGATTATAGTTTATAAGGGTGTGATATCATGAGTAATTGACTTAGTTTAGCCTTCTCTTATGGATTGGGCTACATTGTCATTCTCCCGGCCCATTGAATTCTAAATTTCTATCGATCTATGTTTTGATTTGATTATAGTTCATAAGGGTGTGATATCATGAGTAATTGACTTAGTTTAGCCTTCTCTTATGGATTGTCCTACATTGACACTCTCCCGGCTCATTGAATTATGAATTTCTATAGATCTATTTTTGATTTGATTATAGTTTATAAGGGTGTGATATCATGAGTAATTGATTTGGTTTAGTCTTTTCAATATGATTCACTTCTCTTATGCATTGTGCTACATTGTCATCCTCCCGGCTCATTGAATTATGAGTTTGTATAGATCTAAGTTATGATTTGATTACAGTCAATGATTGGGCATTGCCTCGGGGCTGCTGGTGGTTTAGAAGCCATAGCAACAATTAAAGCAATCTCAACAGGATGGCTTCACCCAACAATTAACCAATTTGTAAGTTCATATACATTCAGTAAGGAAATGTGTGTGTTTATAACTTATGTTTGAACATTCGTAGAATCCTGAGCCTTGTGTCGATTTTGACGTCGTTTCGAATGTAAAACAGCAGCATGAAGTTAATGTTGGTAAGATTGTGTGATGCATTTGTGATTATAGATGGTGTTTGAATGTTTTTGTTGCAGCTATTTCGAATTCATTCGGGTTCGGTGGGCATAACTCTGTGGTTGCTTTTGCTGCCTTCAAGCCTTGATAACATTGTGTTTTATAGCATAGTTGAGGAGGAGAATGAGATTGATTTAAAGAAGAGAAATGGAGGGTTTTGTATTTTGAATTGTGTTTCCAGAATTTTGTTCCACATTCCACAATTCATCAAAAAACCGGGCTTTCATTGAAAATTAAATTGGGTTAAACACAAATTTGATATATATAATTTATGGTTTTGCTAATTTTGGTATATAAATTTATACTATTGTGATTGATGAGAACTCTAGGATCGGGTACCTTGTGATAGGTAAGGTCCAGCAACGATCGGACCAATTTAAATGGCGAAAATGAACCCTTATAGCCCATTCCTCACCTCCAATAAAGAGCGGCCCGATGTTCAACTGAAGGACCGAAGATGATCTTAACGAAATAAAACGTTTTCTGCCAGCTGGCATCTGGGTTCGGTCCGAGCAGTTACAACTCACGTTTATCATGCTTCGCGCCTTCCCACATTTACCACGCTTCGGGCCCGATCACGTTTACCACGCTTCGGTCCCAGCCTCGTTTTACATCCCGCGATAACAACCTCTAACAAACTTATCAGAGACAGTTACGGAGCGTGATCTACACTCACTAAGGACTCTATAAATACAGGGCCAGACGACGAAGATAACAGGATCTTTTGGACGCAGAAGAATAGGCTGTTACTCTGCCGAATTCTTATCGCTTTCTTTACCTCGTCATTTTCATTAGCTTGTCTTGTATAAACTTCGAGTTATTTCATTAGTGAACAGGCTAAGAGCAGAATCAGCTCTTAGTCGAGTGGTTTTCACCCCAATTCTTGGGGTTTCCACTATATATCGTCGTGTATTTGCTTTGTTTTTAGCTTTTGATCGTCTTCCACATTTAAAAGAAATCAGAACCGAGTTCGTTTGTTGAACGAGCCGAACGAATGTTGGTACCCCTTAAAAAGGGACCATAACAGTTTGGCGCCGTCCGTGGGGACGATTCTCTAATCTCATTTGAGTTTTCTACAAGGGATAGGATAATCAAAGGCATGGCGATTAGAACTCCGACGAATGATAGTGACGTGCTTCCCGATAGTCTTCCAGCACCAACATTCACTTTACAGGATTTGGAAGCTGTCGTAAGGAAGGTGGTACTGGAAATTACGACGGAGAAAAGTGGAACAGAACCACCGGCTATATCCAGCCCTGTTCCAAGAAGTCGAGGATACGAGAGTGATCCTGACGAGCGTAGTACTGATGATGAGGAAATCATCAGGCGTGGCGTCACAATGAGGAGGCCTAGATATCGATCTACTCCTCCCCCTCCATCCAGAGCTCTAACTCCCGCTCCTGGAAATGACCAGGAGCAGATGCAGCGACGAATAGATGAGCTCACCAGGGAGTTAAGAAAACATGCGTGCATTGAAGGATTGCGAACCGAATCTGGGACGCAATCCTGGTTTATATAACAGGGCCATGGAGGCTCCTATCAGGCGGAGTAAGGACGACGATTGGTGGCATAATCTACATGCTGTCCAAGCGTCATCCCAGCAATCTGAAGGCGTATCAGCCGCCTTAGGAGATTTGATGCTCCCCTTTTCTGAGGAAATCTGGGCAGCAGTCCCAGATCGACATTATCGCAACCCCGAGGGGTTGCCAACATTTCGTGGCGATGGTGATCCGATCGATCATGTCGCCGATTTCGAGTTACGTATGGGAACGGTTCGGGCATCGGATTCATTAAAGTGCAGCATCTTCGCGGCAGGATTACAAGGCGATGCCCGAACATGGTTCAAAAATCTGTCGGCCCGATCCATACAGTCGTATGGTGGCTTTATTTTGGCTTTCTCAGAGCAATTCGCTCCAAATGTAGGACCGCCTCGAAGCAGGCAGGAACTATACCAGCTAAAGTATATCCCGGCTAAAATGAGTCTTCGGTCCTTTATGGAGAAATTCAACAGGACCGCCCGAGGCATCAAACTCGAGCTTCGGGATAAAATTGATATTCTACAGCAGGTCTTAGGACCNTCTATAGATCTATTTTTGATTTGATTATAGTTTATAAGGGTGTGATATCATGAGTAATTGATTTGGTTTAGTCTTTTCAATATGATTCACTTCTCTTATGCATTGTGCTACATTGTCATTCTCCCGGCTCATTGAATTATGAGTTTGTATAGATCTAAGTTATGATTTGATTACAGTCAATGATCGGGCATTGCCTCGGGGCTGCTGGTGGTTTAGAAGCCATAGCAACAATTAAAGCAATCTCAACAGGATGGCTTCACCCAACAATTAACCAATTTGTAAGTTCATATACATTCAGTAAGGAAATGTGTGTGTTTATAACTTATGTTTGAACATTCGTAGAATCCTGAGCCTTGTGTCGATTTTGACGTCGTTTCGAATGTAAAACAGCAGCATGAAGTTAATGTTGGTAAGATTGTGTGGTGCATTTGTGATTATAGATGGTGTTTGAATGTTTTTGTTGCAGCTATTTCGAATTCATTCGGGTTCGGTGGGCATAACTCTGTGGTTGCTTTTGCTGCCTTCAAGCCTTGATAACATTGTGTTTTATAGCATAGTTGAGGAGGAGAATGAGATTGATTTAAAGAAGAGAAATGGAGGGTTTTGTATTTTGAATTGTGTTTCCAGAATTTTGTTCCACATTCCACAATACATCAAAAAACCGGGCGTTCATTGAAAATTAAATTGGGTTAAACACAAATTTGATATATATAATTTATGGTTTTGCTAATTTTGGTATATAAATTTATACTATTGTGATAATTATGAAGATTATAAAATTTATAAATGTTGATAAAATTAGTTATCAAAATTTAGTTTTCACATTTGACAATTTATAGCTTCTATCAAAATCAAATATCATTTAAATATTATAAATTTTGAGAATCTAATTTGCAAAATATTATCAAATTTATTATAACTTTAAAATTTGATGACTAAAAATGTTTTTAATAACTCAATTTATTAAAACTATAAGGGGTGTTTGGTTCATAGGATTGTATGATATAAATAATATCATACCGGATATTCATGCATTTGGTATTGATGAAAACTTCGGAATTCGGTATCTCGAACTAGTCAAGCCCCGAGCCATTCTAGGCTAGTCCAAATGGTGGAAACCAAGCATAAAGACATCAGATCCAACTACTAAGAAAGAATCAACCAAACAAGGATAGTTTGACTCGAATGGCCACTTGGACTGAGTCCATTAATCAATAGTCAGGATCGAAGGTTAGCGTTGCATGTTATGCATCACTTCGGGGACCGATCCGTTGGATCGGTCCAAACGGTTACCGCCCATGTGTCTTGCGCTCCGGGCTTAGTCATGATTTCCATACTTCGGGCCCAATCACGTAATCTGCACTTCGGGTTCACCTACGTTTTCTGCCATGTGAAAACGACATTGTCAGAGGCGGTTACAGAGTGTGATTCACACGAGTTTTCTTCACTATAAATGCAGAGCTCAATTGTAAACTAAGACAAGATCTTTTGGATCCGCGAATCAGCTTATACTCTGCTGGTTTTCTCCCTCGCGCCTTCTTATTTTTCTTTAGTCATCTTCATAAACCCTCATTGTTTGTAAAATGAACTATTTCATTAATATATTGGTTAAGAGCGTTTTAAGCTTTTGGTCAGGTGATTTTTTCTCATTTTCAGGTATTTTCCACTCTAAATTCGCTGTATCATTTGCTCATTTCATTTCATAATCGTTTCCCCCATTTCAAATAAATCAAAATCGAATTCGATTTATTACGAAACACACGACTGTTGATACCATAATCTTTTGACCACAAAAGGTATGCATGATTAAATTATAAGAGTTTTATTACTGTATCGTCTAATTCATTACTTTACAATAAATATGTCTTTGACATGATAAAATAATTCCGTTATATTTGCCGACAAAATCATACTCTGATTCATTTCAAGATCCAGATATCTCATTATTTGCGTATCTAAATCTGAAGAAGTAAAACATATTGATTTCTCCATTTTATTATTAAAATATATATTTATTATATGTTTAACAAATAAGGATAATAAAGTTATTTATTTATATATATAATTTTATAATACATATCAAATTAACTTTTACATAATTTTATCTAAAAATTATCTCATTTACCAAATATACCTAATTTTATTTAAAATCATATTTTCATATAATTTTATCTCACCGATTTAATATTAATCTAATCTTACACAATCCTATCCAAAAAAGCCCTCCCGAAAATTTGGCCTGAAGATATTATTTTCTCATTAATTTTTTGTCCAATTGGTTAGTTCACAAACAATAACAATTCATATTTTCATATGTATTGGATATGATGAATTAATGGATCTCGTTTATATTGGACCATCCGACCCGTTAGAGTATGGATTGTATGTTTTCTTGTTGATTATTCTCAAATACGATTTATTTGGTAAATCGATTTATGTTGAATGGCTATTGAAGTTTTTTAAATTAAATTTTATTTAGAAATATTATTATCAAAATATAATTAAATTATTTTTAATTATATAAATTAATTATAATCAAATATAAATTTTACATTTTTTAAATGAAAAAGTCCATTAGTTGTTCGAACAATGGCATTACTGACGGGAAATGTTTTTATACCGGTTTGGGGTATCGTTTCGATCTGGACCGTTACGGTCTGTATACCATACAAATTTTTAATATTTTTTTTTTCGTGTCAACCTGGAATATCCATGGTTTCCACCCATAAACCTAACAATATCGATAGAAATATTAGTGCCACCTTATATATGGATGGTATACATGTCAGTATGAAAATATTGTTGATAGATCGGTTAGCCTAACCCAAACAAACTGTGTTGGGTTTTACAACTTTGGTTTGAATTTGATCTACCATTCTTCAATATTTGAGTTTGATCTACGATAATATCAACATATTATGAGTTTGTTTGGTATAACTTTTAAAAATTGCAGTGTGGTGAGATACGGTGAGGTGCGGTGAGATATTATGATCTTGATTTATGTAAAATTAATAATATATATTTATATATATAAAATAACAAATATATTTATATTATAATTAATAGAAGTAATGGTAAATTAGTCTTTTCCAAAATCACGATGAGATCACAGTTGATTTTAATAGCTGTGACGATATCGTGATTTTTTAAAGATTATCACATCGCAATTAAGCTTTTGTTTTGTTTACCATATGAAAATCACGATCTGGAAATCGCATCGCACCTCATCGCATTTTTAATTTGAGTTCCAAACAACATATTATATTTTCAGAGTAATTTTTTATGTAATTAGATTATTATTATATTATTAATTACATAAAAATCATATTATATTTATTTGAATTTAATAAAAAAAATGTTAACCATAACGAATGTGTAGTAGGTGGGGAATGAAAAAAGTTAGGTGGAGCTAGGCGAGAAACAGAGAGACCATAAGTTTGATGAGACAAATAACAATTAATGGTCTAAAAATTTAATATTTATTATTCTTATAAATCTAATTGAATTTATTAATAACAAATAATAAATTTATTATTTATTATTCTTATAAAAATTGAATTATCCAAACAAAAGCTGGATAACCGACAATCAAACTTAATGGGTATTTTGAGATAAATATTTAATCCATTTGTAATAAATAATTTACCCATTGAGGTTGATGTTTCATTTTTAATTAGTCAAATAAATAAGTAAAAAAACTGAGTCGCGAATATGAAAATGGTATGGTTATTAAATACAAGCAACGCGGTTTCATTGTCTATGTCCTAATCTATTACAAAATTATTACACCTTGTCCCACACTTCATTTAATTATTATATAGTGTCATAATATCATTTCATATCTATATATTTTAAATTAAATTAACAAAAAAACATCCACCGTCCATCTATCCAATCTCAATCAACATATCTTTCATGTTTTAAAAACATGTGGATAGTGGATACCCAATACATCGGTACATCTCTATGATCTATACCACATCGAATCATATTTATAAAATAAATTAAGCTATTAATATAGATAAAATATAAATTTTTTAATGTATCTCAATTTATATTTTCTTAGAAAAAATAAGAAAAAAATTCTACAATTTTCATATGCATGTTTTTTTCCAAATCAAATCATATAGATTTGATCTGATCTGATCTACTTAAAACTCATATCAAATTATATTTTATTTAAATATTGATATAATCGATACTTAACTTCCGGTTATCATATACCTAAAATTTAAAACAATGATACCAACACATGATGAAGAAAATATAAATAAATGAAAACTACACCTTAAAAGTATTAACTAAATCAATTTTAGAAAATTAATTTGATAAATCTGATGAGATCCCCGGAACCCGGTAACCCGAACCTGATCAGAGCCAAGCTTAGTCAGACCAGTCCAAGTGACGTAAGCCAAACTTAGAAGCCCAGATCCAGCTCACGTGAATGGACGACCCAACCAGTCTAGTCGGGCCCTACCGCCCGTTCATATCGATCGGTCCCGATCGATAGGGCCATACTTTCTCCCCCTCACCAGGACCGATCGGACCAGATCTCACAGGCTATGCTTCGGGCCATCCACATTCCTCAACATGCGACAGCAACCTCTGACAATCCTGTCAGAGGCAGGTTCGGCGGAGTCATATGAGCCTCCCTTAGTCTGGAGATAGCCGACTAGTAGCACCGAAAGGTTTAGTGTCGTGCAGCCCTATGAAATCATGTCCGGCGGCTGTCCCGCCTGACACGAACTGACCTAACCGTAGAAGACAAACACAAAACGATATCTTATTGTTCACGCATCACAGTAAGCGTATAAAAAGGACACTTGGGAAGCGAAGAAAGTGATCCTCCTTTGATTGTCCTTGCTAGCTTCTTACTTGGTCATCTATCGATTTATTTTCGATAAGTTTTCTTCCCCTTGTTGTCTAAAGAACAAACATGATATTTGTGATTAACATCTTGTTTATTGAACCGACTAAGTGCATTTCCAGCTCTTAGTAAAGTAATTTTTTCTTCAACTTTGAGGTTTTCCACTATAAAATTGATTTGTCTCTTCTATACTTGATTTATAATTGTCTTCCACATATTAAATAAATTACAACTGAGTTCTTCTTGCAACGAACCGGACGACTGTTGACACCCCTGGTTTTTGAACCACAACAAAATCCATTCAACTTCACTTAATATTCCAATTTGTGACAATTTAACTTTTATATTTTTTATGTAATAATATTTGAAGGGCTAATAGTAATTTTTCCTTTCATGAAAAAATACATGACATATATTTTTGCAAAGTTATAGTATTTGAATTGTTAAGAATATTATCTTATATCGGTTGTGAAAATATAAATATTCTAATTTATAAATGAAGTGATATCACGAGTAATCAATTTGATCTAATCTTTTAAATATAATTTATTTCTCTTATGAAATAAGCTACACCAATATTCTTTTGGTCAATTGAATTATGGATTTCTACATTGTATCATAGCTCGATAGTGTTTTAGGCTGATCTATATTAGTTTAGAAAAAAAAATTCTGATAGAAAAACACATTGGACTTAGGTGACAAAAAGATCGACTCATAGGTCAAGCACTACATAAAGTATTGAAACAAATCTGAACTAGAGAATCGATGGAGTGTTAAGAATATTGTCATATATCGTTAGTAAAATATAAATATTCTAATTTATAAATGGATGATATAATGATTAATATGTTTGATCTATCATTCTTAATATGTTAGTGCCTATGCTTCCTTAATTTATAAGAATTAAGAGGATTCATTATATTATTATTATTTTATTTATTAAATTAGATGTTTGAAGATAATCGAAATGATAATTATTAATTATTAATTATTATTTGTAATACGATAATCAGATAAATTAGGTGGAAAAAACAACACGAGAAGTAAACAAACAAGCAACAATCATGAAACGGGGAAGAAGAAGATCGATCACATTACAATGGAGAAAAAAAACTCGAGTTTCTCTCAGAACTCAGATATCGGCTCGTGGGTATGGCTTATGAAGAAAACTTCATACACAACTCCGGCGAGTCCACCGCCGACCAGTGGTCCGGCCCAGTAAATCCAGTGATTGGTCCATTTGAAGTTCACAAGAGCAGGACCGAAAGCTACTGCTGGGTTAAGTGCTGCACCGGTAAAAGCGCCGCCGGCGAGGATATTAGCTCCGACTATCAAACCGATTGCTAATGGAGCTAAGATTCCGATCTCGCCCTTCTTTGGATCAACGGCGGTGGCGTAGACTGTGTATACTAGCCCGAAGGTGAGAATAATCTCCAAAACGAAGGCGCTCCAGATTGAAACTCCGGTGAGGCCAAAGGTGGGGACTTCCTGTTTGGATTGCAACGTTAGAGAGGATTTTCTCGAAGCTTAATATCTTAAAGAAGGATGTACTCACCTCGCCGGTGGTGAAGATAAGGAGGGCGGAGGCGGCGACGGATCCAAGTAACTGAGCGATGATGTACAGAATACCCCGGAAGAAAGTGATGTTACCTCCGATAAAGAGACCGAATGTTACAGCAGGGTTAACATGTCCACCGGAGATATTAGCTCCTACAGCGACGGCGACAAAGAGGCCAAAAGCATGAGCTATGGCGGCGGCGACGAGACCAGTTGGGGTGGCCGGACCGTATCCAGTAAGCTTGTTGAATGCGATACCGGAACCAGATCCGGCGAAGACGAAGATAAGAGTACTGATGAACTCTGCCACCGCCGCCTTCACAACTCCGGGTTGCCGGAACTCTTCACGGTTTCCGAAGGCGACGCGGCGGAAGGGAACGTTGATGTAGTCGCTGGAGGGCATTATTGGAATTACCTTAAAGATAGAAGATTCGATTTGTGAGATGAGGAGTGCTTAGAGTGCCCCCTCCTTATAGGGGAAAACTCTGCTGCAATCTGCATGTGGACGGAAAGACGGTACACCTTATTCACATGTCATTCCATTTTATTTAATTAAAATAATATACGCCATTTTTAATTATACTCTATATTTGTTTTATTCAAAACAATTATTATTATAAAATATATTTTCAAACACACAATATACACCATAGACTTTACCTTTGGTATATCATTGAGAAATTTATTAAGAGCATAAATATATTTATATAAAGTTGTTTTCGAGTCGAGTTATTTAGATAACAAATTCACTTGTGAATTATCAAGATATTTGAATCGAATTATTTATTTGGTGGATACTTGTGTTTAATTTGATGTCTATTAAACCGTTATTTATTATATGAATTTCTTTCCGATATCGAAAATCTGACAATTATGACCATCGTAATATGATCATTATTCGTTTGATTTCTATATCTTGTTCAATTGTTTAAAAATTACAAATATGATATTTATAGTGGATAGCAATGTTACCGAAGTAGTTTTTTTATCATTTCTTATAAAATCTAGTGATTTTTCACTTACAAAATTTAGTGTTTTTTTATTTGATTTCATATTAATTTTCGGGAATTTTCATTAACCTTTTACTAATAAAAATTCTATATCCATTCAAAAATAAATAAATAAATAAAAATAGTCTATAATTTTGTTATTGCTTATTTCTATGTACAATAACAACAAGTTACGATAACGCCATTATATTATTAAGATAAATGATATTTCAAATTGATGTAAAATTAAAATTTAATAAATATTTAGAATTGGACGGTATAATAAGACTCATAGGGGTACATGTGAATCATGTGACACGAAATAAGAAAAAGGTAAATAAGGGGCAATAATATTCTGTAGTACTATGGTCTCGTTAAAAAAGAACACTTGCAACGCTCACCAATGAAAATATGCCACGTGTAGTAAATATCACATGGGGCTATGCAGTGACAGGTCATGGTTAGCTTAGCTGGAGCCTTATCACTCTAATAATTGTTTAAAAAGTATAGGCAGGAATAAATATTCATTTTATATTCTATCCAAAATTTCATTTTGTTTATAAATTCCAAATGGATAAGACTCAAATATTATCCACATAGTTGTATAGTTTTTACAAAGTATATGATTTGGTAGTTGTGGAGATATAAAATTGATCAACATATTTTTTATGAACAAATTTTAGTATTTATGACATATGTGATTCTTAAATTTTTTAATTTATGCAATTGAGATTATATGTAAGAATCAAATTTCAAAGATCGATTGTCATTTTGAAATCTAATTTGTCATATATTACAAACTTGAAAAATCAAATTTATAAAAATCTTAAAATTTGAGAAAAAAATATACATTTACTAATTATGGTGATCAAGTTTACCAAAACGATGAAATATAGGGACTAAAAATATATGAATTTATGTGTTAAGCACATGAATTTAATGTTTTTTTTTTCAGGTTAAATTTTGTCTATAAAATTTAACATTTATTACAATTGAGATACCAAGATATATCGAAGCAAACGAGAAAATAGCTAATTTAGTCCTCACAGTTTAGTGATTTTGACAAATTTGGTCCCCAAACTTTTATTTGACATTTATAGTCCTCATACTTTGATATTTTTGACAAATTTGATCCCCATGTGGCAAAATTAATCCCTAAAATTTGAGGATCAATTTAGCCACATATTTGAAATTTTGAGAACTAGATTTGCCAAAAGTTACAAAATATGAGGACTAATTATGCCAAAAATACAAAGTTTGTGACTTGTTTTGCTTCCACAAAACTTTGAGAACTAAATTTGCCAAAATGATACAAATTTGCCACAAACTTGTTTTGCTTCCACGTCTGCATAAATTTACCAAAGTTTATGGACTAAATTTGTTAGATCATACAAACTTTGGGGACCTTAAATACCATTCACCCGAAGCAAATGAAATTTTATACTTTGTTATATTTGATAAATTAAATCCTCTCCAAATAAATGTTTGGTACCTTAGAAATCATATTTGTCGCATTTTGTATAAACTTTGAAAAATCAAAATAAAAAACTAAAAATACCCATAAAAAAATAAGGTTAAATTATCAAAATGATCAAACTACAAAGTCCATTAGTATTAGTCCTAACTGATAAATACTGTTATTCCCGGAAAATTAAAGATGTATTAACAAATAATTGACTTTGTGTCCTAAAAAGTTATGTGAATCATTTGCCTTTTTACTTTAATTGAAAAAGAAGAGGTTTGTTCCTGGTTCTAATCATACCATATAGATCCCACTTTCCCTCTATCATGGAAACTTTATTCGTATTCAAATTGAACCCAAAAATTCATATTTCTAAAATTTTGTAATAATTTTTGTGTTCATTTATGTTGATCTATTCGTTTTATTTTCGAATTCATGTTTGAAAATGTTCATTCGTGCTTGTGTGGAAATAGTATAAAAAAATACTCAAATTGGAACATTCCTAAACATATGCGTATTCATTCGAATTTTTATTCGAGATTTTGTTCCTGTTAGAGCATCATTCATATAATTTACGTATATATAAAAAAATGAACAAATCAAAAAATATATATTTATTAACAATTCACACTTACTCAAAACTCTAAATTATAATACATATTATCACTAAGGTAAAAATACTAATATACCTTGCTATATAATAATAATAAATATAATTATATTATAATTAATAGAAACAAGGGAAAACAAATCTTTTTCAAAATAACGATGAAATCACAGCTGATTTTAACAAATGTGATGATATCACAATTTTTTAACGATTATCACATCGCAATTAAGTTTGTGCTTTGCATGCATTAAAAAATCACGATTGGACCATCTCACCGCACCTCACCGCACTTTTAATCGGGATACCAAACAAACCTAATCACTTTATCAAATATTTTAAATGTGTGGCCTCTTCCCTCTAATCTTATTCGCTATCCCATCGTAATATCGATCATACTTTATAATTTCTACAAACACGGATTACATGATATATCTACTAACACGCTATTTAACAAACAAATAACAAACTCTCTCAACAATATGTGATTAGTGCTGAAACATATGACCAAAATGTTCACATTGTAAAAAGGGCTCATTTGCATATATATATATATATACCCACGTCAAAAAGGTATTTTTACCAAAATACCAATCTACTCTTTAAAAGTCACACAACAAAACAACGTTAGATGGGTATCTTGGGCAAAAGTACAATTTACCGTGGAAAAAGACGAACAAAAAGTACAATGCTTGGATTTTAAGGTTTTAGTTTTTTTGATTTAATTACCAAGCTTTACTCTTGGTACGAGTTTATACCCATGGAGTTTTATGTAATAAAAAACAACATGAATCAACTAACAATAATGTGAACCTTAAACACATCAAATCTCATAGAAAGCAAGAAATCAATAGTAAGGAGATTCACTACGTTACTTGACTGTTAAAACATGTATACGAGATTTCGATTGATCTCCTCCGAAGCGATTTTTACAAAGAAGAAACGGTATAACATCCATGAATTCATCTTAACAAAATAACGATCAAGAAACAACAACGATAAGCCATTTCTAATTATAGAGCCTAATGAGCGCATAAAAACTTATGGTGCAATGCAAGGTAACTTAACCAAAACAAAGAACATGAAATGCGCATTATGCATATCAGGTTTTAATTCAATAATGACATTCAGCTTTTAAATCTCTAATAAAATGTTGAAATCTAAAAAATGAATGCTTTTCCTTGTGGTGCTAAAGAAAGCCGATTATGAACTATAGACACTGACCTTATGAGTTCTCAGTTTGTCGTTGTGCACAATTGGTACATGTGTAAAATATTGTCTGGCCTTCGTCAACAGACTGAATCTGAATAAATAGAAGAGATTGGAAGCAAATAGTGATAATAAGTTTGTAGACGACGAAATATTTACATGTATAGCAACATAAGCCATGCACAAATGCTAGCAAGCTTTGCACTTTGCATTTCAATCCGATTATGAAGTATAGACAGTTACCTTCGAATGCTTCACAGGCTACATTATGAGTTCTCAGTTTGTCTTTGTGGACAATTGGGGCATGTGTAAAATATTGTATGGCCTTCGTCAACAGATCGAATCTGAATAAATAGAAGAGATTGGAAGCAAAAAGTGATAATAAGTTTGTAGAAGACGAAATATTTACCTGTATAGCAACATAAGCCATGCACAAATGCTAGCAAGCTTTGCACTTTGCATTTCAATCCGATTATGAAGTATAGACAGTTACCTTCGAATGCTTCACAGGCTACATTATGAGTTCTCAGTTTGTCTTCGTGGACAATTGGGGCATGTGTAAAATATTGTATGGCCTTCGTCAACAGATCGAATCTGAATAAATAGAAGAGATTGGAAGCAAATAGTGATAATAAGTTTGTAGAAGACGAAATATTTACCTGTATAGCAACATAAGCCATGCACAAATGCTAGCAAGCTTTGCACTTTGCATTTCAATCCGATTATGAAGTATAGACAGTTACCTTCGAATGCTTCACAGGCTACATTATGAGTTCTCAGTTTGTCTTTGTGGACAATTGGGGCATGTGTAAAATATTGTATGGCCTTCGTCAACAGATCGAATCTGAATAAATAGAAGAGATTGGAAGCAAAAAGTGATAATAAGTTTGTAGAAGACGAAATATTTACCTGGATAGCAACATAAGCCATGCACAAATGCTAGCAAGCTTTGCACTTTGCATTTCAATCCAATTATGAAGTATAGACAGTTACCTTCGAATGCTTCACAGGCTACATTATGAGTTCTCAGTTTGTCTTTGTGGACAATTGGGGCATGTGTAAAATATTGTATGGCCTTCGTCAACAGATCGAATCTGAATAAATAGAAGAGATTGGAAGCAAAAAGTGATAATAAGTTTGTAGAAGACGAAATATTTACCTGTATAGCAACATATGCCATGCACAAATGCTAGCAAGCTTTGCACTTTGCATTTCAATCCAATTATGAAGTATAGACAGTTACCTTCGAATGCTTCACAGGCTACATTATGAGTTCTCAGTTTGTCTTCGTGGACAATTGGGGCATGTGTAAAATATTGTATGGCCTTCGTCAACAGATCGAATCTGAATAAATAGAAGAGATTGGAAGCAAATAGTGATAATAAGTTTGTAGAAGACGAAATATTTACCTGTATAGCAACATAAGCCATGCACAAATGCTAGCAAGTTTTGCACTTTGCATTTCAATCCGATTATGAAGTATAGACAGTTACCTTCGAATGCTTCACAGGCTACATTATGAGTTCTCAGTTTGTCTTTGTGGACAATTGGGGCATGTGTAAAATATTGTATGGCCTTCGTCAGCAAATCGAATCTGAATAAATAGAAGAGATTAGAAACAAATGCTGAAAAAAAGTTAGTAGAAGACAGAAATATTTGCCTGTATTACAACATAAGCCATGCCCAAATGCTGGCAAGCTTTGCACTATGAATTTCAATCCTGTTGAATCAACACATATAATAGACAACTACAAGAAAACTCAGTGATATAATTCAAAGATGAAGATGCATCTCGCTGACCATTTTTATACCTCCTTCTCTTCTTCAATGCCATCTCCCTTATCAAATTCTGTAACACGACTGCCTTAAAAAATTTAGCATCTAGAAAGCATGAGTGCTTTAGAAATTCATTGCTATGCTTAAGGTTGTAATCTGAATTTTTATTCAGCAATCCAAATTCGTATTGATTAAGTGACGAATAACTGCAATTAGAAACAACAAAATACCTCACCGCTAAGGCCAAATAACTCCAACATGTAGCAGACGGATTTAAAACTTACATTTGATGCGCTTCGCGGTTGAGCAATGCCGGAATCGCGGTTGACCAGGGGAGTAGAATAACAAAATTGTTCCACAAATTTTTCTCGCTGACGGCTATAACCTTCCATAGTTCGCTTCAATCAAGAAATTTCGCAGGAACTGGTCGAATTCCTAGGGTTTCCCATCACAATACCCAAAATTTCATTACCAAAAATGCAGTAAAACCTAGACGACAGCAATTTACCTACCTTTATCCAGGATCTAGGGCATACTAAAAGTACTATATTACCCCTACCTCAAATTATTCCCAATCCCAACCGTGCGTGCATTGCATTAATGTCCAATAATTCAGTTCACTGTCCTGACCAAGCAAACAAGGAAACGGATTTTCCTGCAACTTCCAAGAAAAAGATCTGCTTAGTCAAATCAATTCTCTGTAGTTCACTACATTTTTGGATATTTACTAGTAATTGGCGCGATCTGTAAACTCCCATTCTGCAAATATCAATCGAAAACCTTCATTTTTCCCCTTGAGTTAGCAAGCAATCTTCCAATTTTCCATCTTTTGTGAAAATGAAGAGACCCCATGTTGTATTTTGCCTTATTGTTGCATTTCTATTCGTTTCTATGCTCGTTCAAGAAGGATTCATGGCTGAAGGTGCAGGGACTGCAGATGGGTCGGAGTTTTGGGGATATGTTGAAGTCAGGCCTAGTGAGTTAGATTATTTGCCATGAATCTTTTGATCTTTTGTACGAGTTTGTTCCTATTTTTTTCTGTATTTCAACAGAAGCCCACATGTTTTGGTGGTATTACAGAAGTCCAAACAGAATCCACGGTCCAGATAATCCATGGCCAATTATTCTTTGGCTACAGGGTGGACCAGTTAGTATTCTTTTGTGTTTTTGCTTGCAATTTGAACTCAATTTATAGCACAAATTTGTCATATGTCTCTAAATTGTTGTAAATTTTGATTCTTTTAAGGGTGCTTCTGGAGTTGGGATTGGAAATTTTGAAGAAATAGGCCCTTTGGACACATTCTTGAAGCCAAGAAACACAACTTGGCTTAAAAACGCTGATCTTATTTTTGTGGTTTGAATTGCAAAAATTAATCAAGATTTGAAGATTTATATGCTCATTTTTCGATAAAAACTCGATTTATTGTAGGATAATCCAGTTGGGACAGGATACAGTTTTGTTGAGGATAAGAATTTGTTTGTAAAAAGTGATGAAGAGGCTGCAGAAGACTTAACTACACTTTTAATTGAAGTTTTCAATAGAAGAAAAACATTACATTCTAGTCCACTTTACATTGTAGCTGAGTCTTATGGTGGAAAATATGCTGTAACTCTTGGATTATCAGCACTCAAAGCTATTGAAACTGGTAAACTTAAGCTCAAACTTGGAGGTAATTTACACTGTTTTAAATTCCACTTAAATATATACTTTTCGGTCCCTGTCTTTCGCTATATTCGTTCTTATTCCTCATACGATCTTGTTTTTATTATGAATGAGCATGTGATGTGATTAGTTTTATTTCTGTGAATTTTTATAATGAGATATGAATGGAATTGTAATAATGTAGTTGTTCGGAACGTACCGATACATAATCATGTCACTGAACTTGATCAGTTTTATTCGTTCGTATTCGGCCCATGATCGTGTTTGTATTAAGAATGAGCAAGTGATTTGACCAGTTTTATTTCTGTGAATTTTTTTAATGAGATATGAATGGAATTGTAATAATGTAGTTGTTCGGAACGTACCGATACATAATCATGTCACTGAACTTGATCAGTTTTATTCGTTCGTATTCGGCCCATGATCGTGTTTGTATTAAGAATGAGCAAGTGATTTGACCAGTTTTATTACTGTGAATTTTTTTAATGAGATATGAATGGAATTGTAATAATGTAGTTGTTCGGAACGTACCGATACATAATCATGTCACTGAACTTGATCAGTTTTATTCGTTCGTATTCGGCCCATGATCGGGTTTGTATTATGAATGAGCAAGTGATTTGATTAGTTTTATTACTGTGAATTTTTATGTTCAGATATGAATGTTATTGTAATAATGTAGTTTTTTCGGAACGTACCGATACACAATCCTGTCAAACAAAGTTTGAGATTAATTTTAACTTACAGGAATTGCTTTAGGTGATACATGGATTTCTCCAGAGGATTTTGTGGTATTTTTTTTGTTATGAGTTTTCGAACATCGAGTCGATTTTTCGTTAATCTAAATTTGTAAACCCCGCAGCTTTCATGGGGTCCTTTACTTAAAGATGTTTCAAGGCTAGATGAAAATGGATTTGCCAAGTCAAACAGGTTTAAATTATTTCATTCTCTTATTCGTTCTATCTATTTTTGTTTTAAACCAGACAATTCTGTGTAAATTGTCCCACATCGTAAATCAAATGTGGTTCAGATGTACTATAGTAAATGACTTGTTCAAACTTTTATGTCAAATCACACTTATGTTATAATTTTAGTCAAACTCTATAATTTCAAACACTGCAAAACAGTTTAGCCGAGAAAATACGACGACAAATCAAATATGGTAAATTTGTCGAAGCTACGGCATCTTGGAGTGAGCTTGAAGACTTAATCTCTAGCAGCAGCAATTCAGTGGTAAACTACAACATTATCTCAGATTCTTTAAGCATTTTTTCATATTTTGTTGGAATTTGTCCCACTGATAGAATTTGGAATGTTTTATAAGAGGGAAGAGGTACCATAGTAATTGATCTGTTCAAGTCTTTTACGGTGTGGTCTCTCCCCTTTATACATCATATCCGTGCACGCTCTCGTCGTTATTATGACCAGACTTTATAATTTCAACACATTTCTCTTGTAGGATTTCTACAATTTTCTCTTGGATTCCGGGATGGATCCTGTATCACTTTCGGCTTCGGAACTTTCCGAAAATACCGGAATAATACGATACAAGAGATATTTGAATTCTTTGAGAAATATTAGTCCTGGTGGTGATGGTGATCTTGATAGATTAATGAATGGTGTGATCAAGAAAAAACTCAAGATTATACCGAAAGATGTCGAGTAAGATTCGTGATTTCGGGTACCGATTAATTTTCGTAGCTCTTTTCACTTGATCTATTATTCTACAGATGGGGAGGGCAATCAAGTCTTGTTTTTACTTATCTTGAAGGGGATTTTATGAAACCAAGAATCAAAGAAGTGAGAAAGTTTTTACTTTAATATGAAAACGAAAACGAAAACGAAAATGAATACGAGCATGATTTATTGCCTTATTGTTTTGTGTTTTGTAGGTTGATCAGCTTTTGGCTAAAGGAGTCAATATTACTATATATAGTGGTCAAGTAAGATCCATTTTAAAATTTGGCAATACGCAAATTTGATCCTCATAGTTTTGTCAATTTTGGTCTTAAAATTTTTATGATTATGACAATTGTGATATCTAAAGTATCAAAATGGCAAAACCGATAACCATACTTTGTAAGTTTTGGAAAAATCAGTTCACAAAGTTTAGTCGGTATTATATAATTGATACTCAAAGTTTTTCTTATTTTGGCAATTGAGATCCTCAGTCAACATCAAATTTTGGAGACAAAATTTGCCAAAAGCTTAAAGATTATATGTCATTACAAATTATAGGGATTAAATTTGTGAAAAATATGAAAGTTTAGAGATTGAATACGTCATTTTCTTATTTTAAAATATCAAATGCAATAAAGATCTAAAATCTTCTTTAAATCTGCAGCTAGATGTTATATGCTCTACGAAAGGAACCGAATCATGGGTCAAAAAGCTCGAGTGAGATTACTATAGCCTTTGTGTTGAATTCACCTCAAATTTGTTCATTTAGGTGTTTATAAGGGTGATAAGTGTTATATCTCGTTCGTTCATGCTCTTTTCGTCGTTATAATTCAAAATTTTTCTTTTGTTACGATGATTCGATGAACCGGGCTTGATTATGATGTTTTTATTTATTAGGTGGAATGGTTTGAAGAGGTTTCTGAGAATGGAAAGAACAGCAATATACTGTAATGGAAAAGAGGGAACAAAAGGATATTTCAAATCATACAGAAATTTGAATTTTTATTGGATTCTTGGAGCTGGTCATTTTGTAAGTTTATATTTATTATTATATCTTTTTTGTAATAAATAATTAAAATGAAGTTAATTAATTATTATTTACATTTTTCAGGTACCAGTTGATCAGCCATGTGTGGCATCAAGTATGATAAGTAATGTCACACATTCTCCTGTTGCTGCAAAATAGATTTTAATTTTTTATCATAAGAATAAATTTAATTAATTGAAGGGTAAAATTGGGTATATTGTAGCTATTTCTTGTTTTTGTAATAAAATCAAACATTTATTTGTGTAATAAAACTAAACATTGGTGGGCAGGGGCTGTTGTCCAACCCGTACAATTGGATCCATAAAAAATAACTCTATGTATTATGCTATAAAAAGAATAATTATATATTTACATACATATATTAATTAAAAAACTAACATTTAGATAAATCAAATGTTTTTTATGAAAGGATGATTGAAGAAAATTTTACACTATTCTATCTCCAAAATTTATAAATAAATTAAATGAAATTATAGAGTCTGATCGAAATTATAACAGGAGTATACACGTATATCAACATAAGGAGAGAAGACCGCGACGTAAAAAAATTTAACAGATCAATTGCTAAAGTATCATTCAATTTTATAAACAATTCAAAATTTTATCCCAATTTCAATGCGTGACAATTTAACATTTGGACACACCTCTTAAATCTAAATACCTCACAAATTTGTACTTGATATTAAATGAATAAGAATTTCTCGATATTGATAATCATGATTTTAACCGAACATGACCGATACCATTTTAAATTTATAGAATCGAGTTAATTTACATAAATGTGTACAGATAAAAACATATAAAATTAATGACAAACCAACCCAAAACTTTGTTATTTAATAAAATTAATCTCTTTATTTTTTAACACCTTTAAGTAACAACGTAGATTGCATTTGCATTTGTGTTTTCAAACCTACAAACGGAGACAAAAATAGAGATGGGAATGGGTCCGGCCCAACGGGTTACGGGTTGAACCCGCCAACCCGTACGAATTGACACAACGGGTTGAAAATTTTTCTTGACCTATCAACGAGTTGACCCGACGGATTGAAAGTACGACCCAATCCATCAACAGATTGAAAAACCTAAAATTAAAAAACATTCTATTTTAAACTTAAATTTAAAAAAAAAAATCAAAATTGGTCTACTTCAACCCGTACGAATCTACCCGTACGGATTGACTAATTGAAAATCACGACCCAACCCGTACAATGATATTTAACGGACCAATCCACGGATTGACATGTTCGTACGGGTTGAGCCAACCCAACGGGTTGGACTGACCCATTCCCACCCGGGACAAAAAAAGCTTGACAAAAAAAATGCCATGAACTAATTTTGTCATTCAATTAAATTTATGTGGACTGACTATGATAATTATATTTATCAATTTAACACAACAATTAAACATTCAGTAAAAATAATCTCAAAGACATTGTTTCTTCCTTTAATAAAATATGCATTTCCTAAACTGCAATCATTTTTACAAAACTAAACCGATTCAGACAAAGATAAACAAGACTAATACATTAGTATTCTATCCTAGAATACCAGAATGACTATTTTCTTCAAAAACAATGAATAAATAATACGAATAAATCTGCAAAGATATGTATTAACCAAAACATATTAAAGGACGAACGAAGATTGCAAGGATTAAATTGTTCATACCACATAAATTCAAGTCGACTAGAGAAGTAAAACTGAAACAGAAAACGATTCAAAATACCGAGTTTGCTGATTTTTCTTAATCAAAGAGGCTGAATCCCATGTCCTGTACAAGAACAAACACAAATCATATATGAAGATCGTATAACAATGTTATGTGTTAAGAAAAACTTACATCATCGGATTCTTCCTTCTCTTCTACCTTCTCTTCCTTTTTCGTTTCAGCAGCAGCCGGTGCAGCAGCACCACCTCCGCCAACGGGCGCAGATACTGCAACTGTACCACCACCACCACCACCGGCAGGGACAGAAGCTAGCTTTTCCCGTCCAGAGGCAATAAGTTCAGTTATGTCTCTTCCCTTAACTTGGGACAACAATAATTCAATTTGATCTTCATCTGATTCAGCCCCAACTGCAATATCATTATATTAATACAATGGTGAATTGGTAATAAAAGATAAGTGATAAAAACCAAGCTGAATTTCCCAAATTTGGTTTACATTCTCAAGAAACAGTTCGTAGAGATGGATCTAATTATCATAAGTTCCTTTAATTATGAAATTTTTACATTTGACAATGAATCCTAAGCGCCAATTAACAAAACGATTAACAGAAACTATAATTCTTTCATGGATCTGAAATGGATAAGCACAGAAGCCATTAAAAAATTGAAAATGCAGTTGAGGGAAGAGAAACCTGAGGCTAAAATATCCTTCACGTCCTCAGCCGATGGAGAGGTGTTTCCACCTAAAACGGCCAACAAGTATGCTGCTACAACCTTCATTGCTCTACAAATTTACCGAAAATTACAATACATCAATTCTCAAAACATGAAAAACATTCAATCGATTAACGCCTTAGGAAGAAATGTATATTACACTGAATATATCACAACAATAGAGAAAACACTCTGGAGATGCAGGCCGGAAAGAGAGCGTCAAATCGCCGCAGAAGCCGAAATTTTCAGTCTCTGGAATTTATATAGTAATAATTAGGGTTTTGTGAGGCATTCCTCTTACGAATTTGGGCTTTTCGTCACTTGGCCCATTTACTTTTATAATTGTAATCGAGAAAATTATATAAATACATGAACATAAGAACGGTGTAAAGATCATACCATCAACTTATAAAATTACAGGAATGATAGTTCAAGTTATCAAAATTGTTTATTTTTAACCTATGGTATTTAGTATATGATTTTCTGTTAAATTTGAAAACATTTTTCGTTGGCATTATTCATTCTCAATGGTCACAAATTATGCAAATAAAACTTTTATACGAAAAATTATACAAAATTGATATTTCAAGTTCGAGAAATTTGCATCTAGACGTAAAACAATAACAATGTCGTAGAGTGTCAATATTAAACAGTATTGTTTACTTGAGGTGTCGTACATACATTTAATTAAAGTTTGAGGGTCATATGTGCATATTTTTATTAACTTGAGATGTTATATTTGCATATTTTTGTTAACTTGAGATGTCATATTTGTAATTTCGTAACTTGGAGGGCATACCCTTTACACCATACGAAAATTGGAGGGTCACCGACAAACATCACCCAATTGTTATTCATTTGAAATATGATTTTTGTATTTAAAAATTAATGAAGATATTAACATGATTAATAAATCTTTATATAAAAATTCAAAATAAAAATATGCATATAAAACTGTTATAGATAGATTAAGGATTAAGTTCATATCATACCTATATAAATGTATACAAAAATTACAAGTATTTAGATCAAAATATAAATTGATATTTTTTATAAATGAATAACTTAAATTGAGTTAGCCAGTAGAAATGTTCATTTAGGAAATATAGAATTGAATTAAATACCGAATAAATAAAACATATTGCTATCGAATACCAAACCAATAAATATCAAATTTGGTTCCTTTGTTATCCAAAATTAAATTAATAAAAAAATATGCATATTACATATAATATAATTAAATTCAAAAACTATATTTGGATAATTAAACGAGTAAATGTGATATATAGCAAAATTATTTACCCATCTTATACGTAATGTATAGTAAATTCATACGATGGCTACCCATCGTGTTTCCATTTAAAATTTATTAATCATCTGCATTTGGTTATAAATAAGTGTTATCCATGATGATTAATGATTTAATAGTCCCATATTTATTTCGCTGACATACTTATATAGAATCTTACAAATCAACATTTTTAATAATAATTTAATTTAATTTTAAAACAATAAATAATAATTAAAAGTCAAATAAAACAACAAACCGTGTGATTAAAGCTAAGAATTTTTAATTAATTTAGGGTTTAGAGTCAATTATTTTAATCCACTTTGTCAATAACAAAGGGCAAGCTACAAATATTTCTCCAAACTACATTATAAAATATATTATTGTTATGGTCCCTTTTTAGGGGTACCAACAGTCGTCCGACTCGTTCAACAAACGAACTCGGTTCTGATTTATTTTAAGTATGGAAGACGATCAAAAGCTAAAAACAAAGTAAGTGCACGGCGATGTATAGTGGAAACCCCAAGAATTGGGGTGACAACCACTCGACTAAGAGCTGAATATGCTCTTAGCCTATTCATTAATGAAATAACTCAAAGTCAATATAAGAAAGGCTAATGAAAATGACGAGGTAGAGAAAGCGGTAAGAATTCCGGCAGGGTAACAGCCTGTTCTTCCGCGTCCAAAAGGTCATGATCTTTCCTTCGTCTCGCCCTGTATTTATAGAGTTCATAGCGTGTGTAAGTCACGCTCCGTAACCGCCTCTGACAGGTTTGTTAGAAGTTGT
This sequence comes from Utricularia reniformis, assembly GCA_009725065.1. Taxonomy (NCBI): domain Eukaryota; kingdom Viridiplantae; phylum Streptophyta; class Magnoliopsida; order Lamiales; family Lentibulariaceae; genus Utricularia; species Utricularia reniformis. Next base: position 113,613 of record RWGZ01000991.1, on the reverse strand, counting down.
TATCGCGGGATGTAAAACGAGGTGGGACGGAAGCGTGGCCTGCGTGATCGGGCCTGAAGCGTGGTAAACGTGGGAAGGCCCGAAGCGTGGTAAACGTGAGTTATAACCGCTCGGACCGAACCCATGTGCCTGCTGGCAGAGAACGCCTTATTTTGTCAAGGACAGCTTCGGTCCTCCAGTCGAACATCGGGCCGCCCATTATTAAAGGTATAAATGGGCTATAGGGATTCATTTTCGCCATTTAAATTGGTCCAATCGTTGCTGGGCCGTACCTATCACAAGGTACCAGGTCCTAGAGTTCTCATCACTAGCCCCTCGGGCTTGATTGCCAATCGCAGAGGTGATACAAGGCCGATCACATGATATTTGCACATTCATGAGAACAAGGGACCGTACCTGCAAGTAGTGAGAGTCCAGGGGACCGAAGTTTGCCTTAGCGTATGGATCGATCTCGGTTAAGGGCTAACAGCGCATATTTAAATTATACTTTATTTTCATTATTCTTTAAATACTGATATCCCAGCCCGCGCCTCTTCACCTTCTGTAGTTCAAGAGGCGTGATGAGTGCGCTCCGTACCGTCACAGTTTGGGGCAGTATTATGTGGCGGCAAGTCATTGGCGGGGAGATTAATATTTAAATCGGGATTTAGGGCACTGTTTCTCCTCATCGTCATTTTCGCGAAGAGAAAATCGCAGCAAGTTCTTGTGCCCAAAATCGCTCTCTCGTCCAACCCTCTTCCAACTCGTTTTTGTTAAGGTATATTTTCATGGCTCCCCATAAAACGCGTTATCCTTCTATGTCTGAGTTGGACATTGAGGAATTTAGGTCTAAGTTTTCAATCCCGACACATTACTCAATCTGGAAGGGACGGGAAGACGTTCCCTGTTTCCTTCTGGCGGAGATGAATGTGCCGGCGTCTGCTATTCCGGTTAGCTACGTCTCTTTAAAGTGCGGGCTTCGTTTNAGTGAAGCTTTTCCATAGCAAAAATACAAATCATCATCAACAAAAAAACTTTATATAATGAAAAGATTTTAAATTGAAAATAGTCTACCCCATATGTGCTTTAAAACAGTACTTTGGTGAGCGCGTTCATACAATTGCATATCGCTGGACAATCTTTCTGCATATTTTAGCAGAAATCACTTCAAATTTCCATTAGTTTATCTTCAGCCGCTAACTCTTCCTTAATCGCCTCATCGTGGAAAGTAGAGGTTAGGGGGAGTCGTAAACCGTAAGTAGAGATACTCACAACGGATGTTTGGGCCGACTGAATTAGTTTAGCAGGCTTGTCAGTTCATTAATGGCCCAATAGCCTGGATTCCGGCCCTTGTAGTTTAATTTAAAACAGAATATCCCAAACAATCCTAAACGTTTCATCTTTTCATAAATAGTGCTTCCAGAATCTTGTTCCAATAATTGTTTCTCTCTCCCTATATCATTTTTTTATTTTTCCACATCATTATTATCTTTCCTCAAACTTTTCTTTATCTTTACATCATCATTCTCCTTCATCAACATTAATTTATAATTTAAATAATCGATTTTACTTTCATCACTACATCTTTATTCGAATATCTATATTTTTATTATTTTAATAAATTATTAACAAATCATTATAAATTGATAAATTTTTATTTATAACCGTTAAAATACCAAAATAATGAGAAATAAAACATACAAAATCAAATTTCGATACGTAATACAATTTTTTTTCTCTTTATTTTGCCATTGAAATATAATACAATTTGATTTTTTTAAAAAAATAGAAAAATTAAAAATTAAAAAAAATAGAAAATGAAAATGTGAGATGAACCCCTCTCTCTCCTCATCACACCATTGGACAACCTAAGATGACAGTATGGATTTGACACCTTCCACTGTCCATCCATCATTGTGGATATCCTAAGGCTATCTCTAATCATGAGCGTGCGGAAATTTGTTCCTTTCTATACACATCAGTTTTCTCTCAATACATATTATCTTTCTATTTTTTTAATATTAATATAAATATTTAAAAATAACAACTTTCCTTTCATCCCTACAACAATGTCCCACCACTTACAATTTTAATTTTTTTAATTATTTACATTATTTTATATATCCATTTATTTTTAAATTTTAGTTAATTTATATTGTTGTGGATAACTTAATTTAATTATTAATAAAATAATTATGTTCTAGATAAACATTGATGTCAAAAATATTTAAATAAATAAAATAGTTTAAAAAATAATAAAATTGATTCAATCATTATAAATTATAAAAAAACATATAAAAATAATAATAATTGACATAATATTTCAAGAGAGAGTAAATTCTCTCAACTCAAAGAAAACCACATCTTCGCAATGAAACAATGAATGTATTAAATTTTATAAATTAATTATTTTTTTTTAATGAGATGAGTGTCCCTCAGATTAGGTGTCCATCTTTAGAGATAACCAAAGTAGAAAGGATGGTAAAATAAGATGGATAATTAAAAATCTAATATGATTTGTTAATTTAATTATACGCAATTAATGTATTGATTTTTATAAATTCGAGTAACGAGTTACTATCGGTCCACCCTATTAATGATTATTAACCGTTTGTTTATTTGAAATACCTAATTAACTGCACTAAGAAATGGCAGTTTTTAAAATCACAAATTTCCAATATTATTGTGGATTTCTTAATTATTTTCCATTTATATAGTGCAGATTATTAAGGAATGCTTTTACTTGTTACTAATCCACGTTTTACAAGTTAATTACATAGAAATCGCATTCTTATCCAGCGTGAAGAGAAATAAGAAGGGATTATGTAGATATACAAAAAATTATATAAATTTAGAAATGACGTGGATGGAAGCATGTGCTGCAATCACGTGGGGTTTGTATGAAAATTTTATGGAAAATAATAATTACTTTTTATAAAACAGTTCAGTAGTTATATTTTCTATATATATTCAAGAAACAGTAGGCGTTCTTGTAATTTTTTCTTTAACGGTTGCTCTGTTTTTTCACGGAGAAGAAGTGATCATGGTAATGGCGGAGATGCGGCGGCGACACGGAAGCGGTGGGAACCTCTGCCTGCAGATACTCACATGCCGTTGGTTTATGGTTTTCGGTTGCCTTCTAATTATGTCAATGTCCGGGGCCTCATACATATTTGGAATATACTCCAATGACATCAAGACGGCGCTCGGCTACGACCAAACAACTTTGAATTTAGTGGGTTTCTTCAAGGATCTCGGTGGGAACATCGGAATTTTTTCAGGGGTAATTAACGAGGTAACTCCGCCCTGGGTGGTTCTTTTTATTGGACTCACAATGAATTTCGCAGGCTATTTCTTGATATGGCTTGCCGTCGCCGGACGTACGGGCAAACCCTACTTATGGCAGATGTGTCTTTACATCTTCATCGGTGCGAATTCCCAGACATTTTCAAACACTGGCGCTCTGGTTACCTGCGTCAAAAATTTTCCTGAGAGCAGAGGAATCGTTATCGGTCTTCTTAAGGGTTTCACCGGCCTGAGCGGCGCGATAATGACCCAGATTTTCCGCGGGTTTTACGGAAATGACTCAGCATCCTTGATTCTTCTTATAGCTTGGCTTCCGGCGGCTGTTTCGTTATTTTTTCTTCGAACTGTTCGTTTGATGAAGCCCGTTAGACAGGAGAATGAAATCCAAGTATTTTACAATCTTCTTTTTGTATCCCTTGGCCTGGCGGGCGTTCTAATGCTTTTGATTATTTTACAAAATGAACTTGTTTTTACCGGAGCTGCTTCTGCAGGCTGTGCCAGTATTGTGCTGATTCTCCTCTTTGCTCCACTCGCCATTGTTTTCAGAGAAGAATTCATACTCTGGAAGAGAAAAAAGTTGGCCGGCGCAGATTCAACCTCTCCGTTGAAAGTAGTCTTAGAAAGCCCAACTCCATCACCAACGGCAGAGCAGCACGCGCCGCCTCTGCTAGACGTAGCTATCCCAACAAAGGTGGAAGAAAACCAGGATACCCCTTGGTGGCGCGACATCTTTAACCCTCCGGAAAGAGGAGAAGATTACACAATTCTTCAAGCTCTCTGTAGTATTGACATGATCATCCTCTTCATATCAGTAACATTTGGTGCAGGTGGAACATTGACTGCCATTGATAATGTTGAGCAGAGGAAATAGAGGGAATAAATTTCAATCTATTAGAAACTGTTTCTTGTGTATACACAGACTGTTTATATATAAAATGCATAACCGACTTATCTAATCTAATTAATTAATAATAAAGATAAAATTACTTATCTTCAACATGCTCCCTGTAATGTGATGTGTCTTCTTCGAGGTTCAAAACGCCTAGTTTGGAACAGAGTTCATGAAAATGATTTGCCCCGATGCGCTTCGTAAACAGGTCAGCTAGTTGTGATCGTGTCGGAATGTATAAAAGATCGATGAATCCATTTTTGCAGTTTTCACGAACAATGTGACAATCAATCTCCAAGTGCTTGGTTCTTTCGTGAAAAACGGGATTAGATGCAATCTGAATGGAGGACTTGTTGTCACAATAGAGAGGAATGGCCTTGTTTGGTGCTGCCTGTAATTCAATGAGCAAATAAGATAGCCATTTTAATTCACATACGGTTGATGCGAGACTTCGGTATTCTGCCTCCGTAGATGAACGTGCTACGGTATTTTGTTTCTTTGTTTTCCAAGATATGAGAGATCTTCCAAGAAAGATGCAAAAGCCTGTTACCGATCTTCGAGTGTCTTTGCAGGTGGCCCAATCAGCATCACTAAATCCATGTAGAGAGATCATATCATTTGCTGGATAAAATAGTCCCCTAGATGGAGTTCCTTTTAGATATCGAACAGTATGTAACGTTGCTTTCCAATGGTATTCTGATGGCATGTGCATAAATTGGCTTAATACATGTGTAGCATGAGCCAAGTCAGGCCTTGTGAAGTTCAAATATAGCAGTCGTCCGATGAGTCTTCTGTATTGTTCGGGGTCAGACATAGGAATTTCAGAGTCATCAGAAGCTGCTGGAAAATCTAGTGGAAGTGGAGTAGAGGAGCTGTTGGCCTCAAGAAGACCTGTATCAAGGATAATGTCCATCGAATATTTCCGTTGATTAAAGAATAAGCCGTCATCGGATTGTGCTAATTCCAGCCCCAAAAAAAATTTAGCAGGTCCGAGATCCTTGATAGTAAACAAAGTATGCAAATATTGTTTCACCATGGCTATTTTATCAAGGGAGTTTCCGGTGATTAAGATATCGTCGACATATACCGTGAGAGCAAGAAAATTCCCTTGAGAGTCCTCAAAAAGAAAAAGACAATGGTCATGTCCGGATTGCCGAAAACCAAAAGATGTGAGTTGTTTGGTTAGTTCCAGATTCCATTGCCTAGATGCCTGCTTTAACCCATATAAGGAACGTTGTAAGAGACATACCTCGCCGGGCTTATGCTTCATGTATCCATAAGGGATGTCCATGAAGACTTCTTCATCAAGATATCCATGGAGGAATGCGTTATTGATATCTAGTTGATGAATGTGCCATTTCCGAGAAGCTGCAACGGCAAGGAGAAGTCTGATGGTGGTGACCTTGGCAACCGGTGAGAAATTGTCTGTGAAGTCAATGCCTTCAACTTGATGAAATCCTTTTGCCACCAATCTAGCTTTGTACCGAGCAATCGAACCATCGGAATTTAATTTAGTCCGAAAAACCCATTTGCAACCAATGGTGGTCTTGTTTGCGGGCAATTGAACTAAACGCCATGTATGGTTTTGTTCCAAGGCATCAAGTTCTTCCATCATTGCAGATTGCCATTCTGTTCTACTCCTAGCTTCCATGTAATTTTTGGGTTCATGGTGTGTGTCCACAGTGGCCATTGAAGCAAGGTGAGATGGAGAAAATGAAATAGTAGGTAAATTTAGAGGGGGCAGGGGTTGGATATGGGATTTAGGGGATTGTGGGATGGTTGTATTGGTGGTCATTAAAGTGGTAAAATCATTTAGCCAAGTGGGTGGACGAGTAGGGCGAGAGCTTCTACGTAGTGGAGGTGTTGAGGTATCAGGAACCTGAGGAGCAAGAGGACCGTTGGTAGGGAAATTAATGGGCAATTCGCGGGGATTTTGTGATGAAGAAGGAGAAGAGGATTGGGAAGGAATGGGTAATGAAGAGGATAATGTTGGGTCTGGATGATCATGTATATGGTGATAATCCTCCATAGGTGGAGTAGGGAATAAGGGATTTTCAGAGGGTGAAGTGGATGTATAAGTGAAAGAATGGTTAATATTTGGGGAAGAAAAAGGGAATGTAGTTTCATAGAAAATCACATCACGGGAAACAAATAGCTGATTTTTGGTGATATCAAGGACTTTATATCCCTTATGATTAGTGCAATAGCCAAGAAAAATGCATTTTCGGGACCTTGGAGTAAATTTGTCATGAGAAAGAATGTTGTCCTTTGCATAGCAAAGAGAGCCAAAAACTTTGAGATTGGAATAATCTGGATCATGCCCGAAAAGCTTGTAAAATGGTGTTTTCCATTTAAGAAGGGGAGTGGGAAGTCGATTAATAATGTGTGTAGCTGTAAGGATGGATTCCCCCCAAAAATGAATGGGTAATTTGGCTTGGAATAAAATGGCTCTAGCGGTTTCAAGTAGATGTTTGTGTTTACGCTCGACAACTCCATTTTGTTGTGGAGTTCGTGGGCATGAGCGGTGATGGATGATCCCACGGGAAAGAAATAGATCGAGACATTGAGAACTTAGAAATTCAGTCCCATTGTCCGATCGGATGAATTTAACAAGAGTGTTAAATTGGGTAAAGATCATATTTAGGAATTGTTGAATAAAGTGCAAAGCTTGTGATTTTTGTTTCATTAAAAATGTCCAAGTAGCTCTACTATAGTCATCAACTAAAGTAAGGATGTAATGAGCTCCTTGGAATGAGGGTGTTTTATAGGGTCCCCAAATATCAAGGTGGATAAGTTCAAAAATTGATGAAGAATGGATAGAGCTAGAGTAAAAGGGTAATCTTTGTTGTCTAGCAAAATGACATATATCACAAGGTTGTGGATTGAATTTGGGTGTAGCAAATGATAATGCATTTAATACTTTTGAAGAGGTATGTCCAAGGCGTAAATGCCAAAGTATAGAGTCTTGATGAGTTGTATTTAAAGCAGTTGGATCAAAAGAGTAAGTGTACCGTGGATTAAAATGGTCAGTTTTGGTTGTGGCAGCAAGATGATTAGCAGCAGAATCAGCTTTATTGGCTTGAAAGATATAAAGATTTCCAACTGCGGGTGCAATGGCTAAGATCCGATTAGTCCTCAGGTCCTGAAATGTACAATGAAAAGCATTAAATGTGAAGTGGATATGGTTATTGGTTGCTAGCCGATTCACTGACAGCAGATTGAATTTGAAAGCAGGGAGGTAGAGGACATTGGTTAGCTTAATTTCGGGTGTCAAGAGTATGGTTCCATGTTGGTAAACTGGTCTGGTTTTCCCATCTGGGAGTTGTACAGGGATGGGAGAGGTAAGGTTGTAGAGGTTCTCAAAAGATGATGAGGAATTACAAATATGGATAGATGCCCCTGTGTCCACAATCCAAGAATCATAAATCACAGAAAAGTTAGTTGTAGTGGCAGATGTACCTGCAAAATCGGTATGAGCAAAGTTCACTTGATGTCCATCGGGTGGAGTAGTGTTATTTCGTTGAAGTAGCTGTTGAATTCCTTGTAAAATAGAGATATTCAGAGGAGCAGAATCCTCAGTTTGGTTAAATGAAGGTCCATCATCGGTGGTTGTCAAGTGTGCATATTGTCTTGGCATGTGTTTTCCTTGGTTGTTTCGGAGAGCTTTATACCAGTCAGGTACTCCAGTGAGTAAGAAACATTCCTCCTTGAGATGACCAGATTTCTTACAATGAGTACAAAAACGATCGGCTTTGTTTACTAACTCCTTTTGTCCAGGTGTAAAGAATCTGGATTCATGCGGTTTGTTACTGCTTTGTGCTCTTGTTCGGATTGCCATAGCAGAGGCTTCCATTGGCGTAATTGTTTCCATAATAATATTTGCATTTGCAGTAACAGACTTCTCCCTTTCTGCCTGGATAACCATTGCATAAGCTTTGTTCACACTTGGCAAATATTCCATCATCAATATCTGACTTCTGATGGCTGTAAATTCTTCACGAAGGCCCATAAGAAACTGCATTAATCTACCGTTCGTCTGGTATGCTATCACCTCTTTCAAGGCTGTGCAAGTGCACCTTGGCAGAGGTGAAATTCGGTTGATTTCCTCCCAAAAACCTGATAGCTTATTGTAATATTCAACAACAGATAATTGCCCCTGACTTAGTGTGCGAGCATCACGCTCCATTTGATAAAGTAAAATACCATTCGATTCACCAAATCGTTCTTCTAATTCAAGCCATAATTTTCGAGCAGTAGCCACATATATGAAAGATTCAGCAATTGAGGCAGAAATCACATTTAAAATCCATGATTTCACTACGCAATCAATACGATGCCAATGCGGAAAATCAGTAGAGTTATTAGCAGGTGCATTTACCTCTCCATTGATGTAACCTAGCTTGAAGCGTCCGATAAGAGCTAGTTTAACAGATTCACTCCAGGAAGCGTAATTGTTACCGGTGAGTAGATGAGCAACGATAATAAGTCCAGAGTGGTCTGCCGGATGGAGATAATAGGGAGAATCAATCGCATAACCGGATGAGCGAGTAATTGAGGAATCAGCAACAGCTACACTGAGCGAAGGATCGTTTGTGGCCATGAATCTGCTTATGATGCTTCTCTGTTAAAAGGAATCACGATTAATCGGCGGAATTGTGGTTTCAGGATCGCTCTGATACCATGTTGAGCAGAGGAAATAGAGGGAATAAATTTCAATCTATTAGAAACTGTTTCTTGTGTATACACAGACTGTTTATATATAAAATGCATAACCGACTTATCTAATCTAATTAATTAATAATAAAGATAAAATTACTTATCTTCAACAGATAACCTCGGTCAGATTGGAAGATCATTGGGCTATCCTACCAAAAGCATCTCCACATTCGTCTCTCTGGTGAGCATCTGGGGATATTTAGGCAGAGTGGGATCTGGTTTTTCTTCTGAAATCTTCCTCGCCAAATACAAATTCCCGCGTCCGTTAATGCTCACCTTTGTGCTCCTCTTCGCTTGCGCCGGTCATCTGCTCATTGCCTTCGGAGTTCCGCATTCCCTATACTTTGCCTCCATCATTATCGGCGTCTGTTTCGGTGCAATGTGGCCATTGATTTTCGCCATTATCTCCGAGCTTTTTGGCCTGAAATACTACTCAACATTGTACAGTTTAGGAGGTGGAGCAAGTCCTCTCGGAGCATACATCTTCAATGTCAAAGTGACTGGCTTTTTCTANCAGTACCACCTTCCTTACGACAGCCTCCAAATCCTGTAAGGTGAATGTTGGTGCTGGAAGACTGTCGGGAAGCACGTCACTATCATTCGTCGGAGTTCTAGTCGCCATGCCTTTGATTATCCTATCCCTGGTAGAAAACTCAAATGGGATTAGACAATCGTCCCCACGGACGGCGCCAAACTGTTATGGTCCCTTTTTAGGGGGTACCAACAGTCGTCCGGTTCGTTCAACAAACGAACTCGGTTCTGATTTATTTTAAGTATGGAAGACGATCAAAAGCTAAAAACAAAGTAAGTGCACGGCGATGTATAGTGGAAACCCCAAGAATTGGGGTGACAACCACTCGACTAAGAGCTGAATATGCTCTTAGCCTGTTCATTAATGAAATAACTCAAAGTCAATACAAGAAAGACTAATGAAAATGACGAGGTAGAGAAAGCGGTAAGAATTCCGGCAGGGTAACAACCTGTTCTTCCGCGTCCAAAAGGTCCTGATCTTTCCGTCGTCTCGCCCTGTATTTATAGAGTTCATAGCGTGTGTAAGTCACGCTCCCTAACCGTCTCTGACAGGTTTGTTAGAGGTTGTTATCGCGGGATGTAAAACGACGTGGGACCGAAGCGTGGCCTGCGTGATCGGGCTCGAAGCGTGGTAAACGTGGGAAGGCCCGAAGCGTGGTAAACGTGAGTTATAACCACTCGGACCGAACCCAGGTGTCTGCTGGCAGAGAACGCCTTATTTTGTCAAGGACAGCTTCGGTCCTCCAGTCGAACATCGGGCCGCTCATTATTAAAGGTATAAATGGGCTATAGGGATTCATTTTCGCCATTTGAATTGATCCAATCGTTGATGGGCTGTACCCATCACAAGGTACCCGGTCCTAGAGTTCTCATCAATTATAAAAGGCTAAGGATAATATATTTTCAATGTTAATAGTTAAATTTTTATAATCGAATCCCAGGATGCAAAATGATCGCACACTGAATTTTTTAAAAAGAAAATTACGATGGTGATCATTGATGTTTAAAATAGTGTAAATACGATAATAAATTTGAAAAATTGCATATATAGTACCTGAAACTTCAAAACAATTCAAGAATGTCTCTCGATGGAATAATAGAGGTTTGATCATTTTTGTGTGAGTTATTTTGACAATTAATATGTTATTTTAAATTTTTTCAATGTTTGGAGATATACTCATTATATTTTTTTAAAATTAAGATATCATATGCAAACTACAAATATATTTAAAAACATTAATTAGTGTTATAATTCAAATATAAATACTTTGGAAGTTGTAATTTACAACATTTGGGGTATCCTTTTTAAAGTTCCGTGCCACTAACAAACATTACTTAATAAGTAATCAATATTTATCCATTGAATGGGAGATTCCCCAATTTATAAGGTAATATTAGAAATATAGTTAGGTTGGCAACCCTAATTAATTTAATTTAATTTAATTTAGCTTAATTAATTATTACAGATTTCAGTTCCAATTTATTCACTAAAACATCCATGGCATGTAGTAACTGAATTTGGAGTCCCCGGCCGCCGCCATGAAGCAGATTCTCCGACGACTTAGTGGCTTTATACTTCTTACTTTACTTGCAAAAATTCTCTTCTCAAAATATAGTTTCCCTCGCAATTTTCAATTTTCTCAGCTGAGTTTGACCGATGAAACCTTTTTAAATTTCGCAGCGGTGGACATTGATGAACCGAGGTTGAAGAAGGAGATCAATGAGCTGATTCAAGGACAAAAACTGGGTAATATTACCGAATACCCGACACCTGAAGATTCAACTACGGAGTTTAAGAGTTATTTGAAGGATTGGGCGAAGAACAGATTCTTCGATCCAGATATAATGTTAAATATGTTGAATTTGATGAAGATAAACAAGAAATACAGAAGCTGTGCTGTCATCGGAAACAGTGGAATTCTCTTGAATCAACAACAAGGGGAGTTAATCGACAGTCATGAAATCGTTATACGTTTGAATTACGCAAGAACAGCAAGATTCGAACGGTACGTCGGATCAAAAACAAGTATTTCGTTCATTAGCAGCAATAAGCACCGTTTCTGCGCTCTTAAAGGGTTTTGTTTCTGTCATGATTACTACGGAAACACCCTGTTGAGGAAGAGCCAGAGCTTGGACCCGCAAGAACTGCAATGAAGAAGAAATGTGGCCGAGAGAAGAAACTGGAGCCCCCAAAATGAAATTGGATCATAGTCAAAGCGACACCTCCTATTTTGACTGAAGTAGGCAAACACGTTTTTTCTTTAATTATAAAATATTTTGTACATGTGGCAATATAAAAACACATGTGAAACCCTATGTTGGAACGTTATTTTTTTTGCTGAGAAATGTAGTGCCGTCTTTCTCTCTTCATTGTTACATTGTTCATCTCCTTGAATGCTAACAAATCAACGTAGATGAAGCAAGAAAACATCACACCCCAGTTATCATGTATATTTGTCAACCTCTTCATATTTACGATTACCTTTTGTGTAATTCAACACAAATATCTCAATTGATGATCACAGATCCACGGTTTGATGTTCTTTGTGCAAGAATCGTTAAATATTATTCGTTGAAGAGGTTCATGGAGATTAACGGGAAAGATGCTGGTGAATGGGCGGATTTTCACGGCGGAAATGAGTTTCATTACTTGTCGAGAATGCAAGCGGTGATGCTGGGAGTTGGGATCTGTGAGAAAGTGAGTGTTTTTGGGTTTGGGAAGACGAAATCAGCGAAACACCATTATTATGATTTTAGGAAATCTGAACTTGCATTGCACGATTATGAAGCAGAGTACAAGTTTTACGAGGAATTGGAGAAGAGACCTAGTTTAATACCCTTCATTCCTAGTAAGTTTCACTTTCCTCCAATTAAAATTTATCGCTCAAATATTTAGGGTTTTTATCATTGATTGACTCTGCAAGTGAAGGGATATTGTGTAAAATATGATGGATTTTCATCATATTATTTTTTTTGTGATAATTCACATTTGGGAAGTACGAGTGTTAATATTGCTTTAGGAAATGCGAGTAAAACAAATTCAAAAAATTGACCAATGCTTTTGGCAAAAGTGACTTTTAGAGTCAAATTTAATATTTTTTAATAAATGTTTATGTGATTTTTAGTTTATATTATATTTTCACATTTTATTCATAATTAGTGTAAATAATATTGATGTTTCTAATTTCGTAATAAACATATTCATATTATATAACACATTATTGCGTTATTGACATAACTCAAATATCTAAATAAATAAACATATAAAAAATTATTAAATTTTTGTAGTATGTTTTACAAATTCAAAATATATAATTCATATCATACTAAATTTATACCACATTCAATCTATTTTGTCGTTATCACATTTTTTGGTATATTATTTTTTTGTATTATCATCACATTATGTCTATGAAACAATAATATGTTATATAATAAGAATATGTTTATTACGAAATTATATACATCTACACTATTTACACTCGTATAGAATACGATAAATCATGAGTTGAAAATGAAAATATGATATAAATTAAAAATTATATAAAAAATTACATAAATGTTCAGCCTTTTGATTTGCTTCCATTCTCTTATGTAGGTTTGAAAAACTTCCTATTAGATATCTTGGATTTATGATAGGGCAACGATCATAAAAAGAAGCGTCTTGGCAACCAATCGTGGGCAAGTTTCAAACAGTTTTCTCTATAGGAAATCTCATTTATTATCTATAGGCACCGGGTTAACATTGTGTAAATTGATGTTTTCTAGTTTGCTCTACATTAGTTTTCTCTTTGCAAAGCGCCAAAAGCTGTGATTCAAATTTTGGAACAACTTAGACGCCAATTCTTTTCGTCTCATAAATATTACTCCAAGGGTATAATGTAATAGTGGTTATGACTCTTCTTAATGAACCAATTGTGTTGTGGTATAATGTAATAGTGGCGATGTATGGACAAATTAGGACCGTCATATGTTGGACAATATTAAACTTACAACTACACCATGGAGAAGAATATTGGAATGTTTCAAGACCATATGTGATAGGGAAGTAAATCTATTTACATGCTTTCAAGTGACTCTTGGAAATTGAACAACAGTCTTATTTTGGAAGGAACTTTAGGCTTATTGCTCGCCTCTCCAAGAACTTTTCCCAAGTCTATATTCATGGACATCATCACCTTGAGGTATTATACAAGATATTGGATATTTTGAAGGTACGATGTGGAAATGAAATCTTGAATGAAAAGAAACTATTCAACTTGAGGATCAACGTGAATTATGTCGTCTAAATATGATACTTCAATCATTGATTCCAAATATTGACCACTATAATGGTACTACTTATGCTTCTAGTCCAACCAATATTCCGATTCGAGATTTCTTCGAAAACGAGCAAATCACTTGCATGCCTAAATTACCATCACCTCCAACGTTGAATTCTCACACCTTCTCAAAGTTCGAATCCTTGTATAGAGAGTTTTGAATAATGCATTTCCTACCAAAGATCGATTGGAGCATCGAGGTATCCAACTAATTTCTAATTATTGTGCATTATGTCATCAAAAGAGTGAGGCGGCTACCCATTTATTCCTCTTATGTCATTTTGCTCGAGTGATATGGAAAGAAGTGTTTTCATGGTGACAATGCGATAGAGATATACTAATTGTGACGCATCTATTACCATGGATATATCCAAAGAAACGTTATGTAGTCACACAAAATATGCTAGCTAACAGTATCGAACGCGAAATTATGGGTTTTATGGAAAACCCGCAATAAATTTATTTTTCTAGATATAACATCAACAACATATGAATTTGTGAAAGAAGTTAGAATACAAAGCTTCACATGATTGTAGTGTCTGTCGAAACTTAATTTTTATGAATGGTTCGAGAACCTACCTTAACTATTAGAAATGCATTATCGTAATAGTTGAACTTTTTTTTAATTCTATAAAACATTTGGCCAATCAAAAAATATATTTAAAAATAATTTATTTTAAAATAGATTTCAATAAATATATTAAAAGTCAAATCAGACAACAAACCCTATAATTAAACTAAGATTGTTTAATCCATAAGAGTTTAGGATGAAGTATTTTATTCCACTTTGTCAAAAAGAAAGGGCAAGCTACAAAAATTTGTCCAAACTACAAACTATATTATAAAATAATCGGGAAATATATTTTAATGTTGTTTTGAAACGAAAATGAAAATTTACTAATAACTTTTGAATAGGGTATTCATAATGTACAAAAACTTAAAAAATATAATCTTATATTTTTTTTTATCAACCAAAGTTAAATCCCATGCATGTGGATTCCCCAATTTAGAAGGTAATATTAGACTTATAGTTAGGTTGGTTAACCTAATTAAATTAATTATTACAAATGTCAATGCAATTTCTTCTCTTAAACATCCAATGCGTGTATTAAGTGAATTTTGACTCGCCGGCCGCCGCCATGAAGCCGATATTCAGATGCCTTAGTGGCTTTATACTTCTAACTTTATATTATGTTCTCGACTGAGTTTGACCCATGAAACCCTTTTAGATTTCGCGGCGGTGGATATTGATGAGCCGAGGTTGAAGAAGGAGATCAATGAGCTGATTCAAGGACAAAAACTAGGTAATAATGCTAATGAAGATATAATAATTACGGGATTTCAGAGTTATTTGAAAGATTGGGCGAAGAACAGATTCTTCGATCCAGATATAATGTTAAATATGGTTGATTTGATGAAGATAAACAAGAAATACAGAAGCTGCGCTGTTGTCGGAAATAGTGGAATTCTATTAAGTCAACAACACGGGGAGTTAATCGACAGTCATGAAATCGTTATACGTTTGAATTACGCAAGAACAGTAGGATTTCAAAGGCACGTAGGATCAAAAACAAATATTTCATTCATAAACAACAATGTTCACCATTTATGTGCTCATCAAGGGTTTCGTTTCTGTAATGATTACGACAAAAACACCACAGTTATCATGTACATTTGTCAACCTCTACATATTTACGATTACATTTACTGTAATTCTACACAGAAATTTCAATTGATGCTCACAGACCCACGGTTCGATGTTCTTTGTTAGAATCAATTGACGAATCAGTGTTGCTCCACCTAGTAAAACCAGCCGTTTGGGAAGAAACCCTACTGAAAGTTCCCCAGATTGAAGAAGACACGTGAACCAGAGACTAAAGGGCCAAATTAACACTTAAGTAATTAAAGACCCAATTGGACAATAATATTATCAAATCAAGACCCAAAGAAAGCAAGCCCAGAATCAAGAGCCCAATCGAGCAGCACAAGTTTCCACACAGCAACGGTCAAAAATTATGTAACGGCTAGAAAAAAATCGTTTATAAATACTGTCCAAAACTGTACAAATAACTTACGTTTTTTCAGAGAAAATCAAGCAAGTTTATGCCCTTATATTCATACCTATACCACAACTTATATCCAATTTCAAGTTCGGAAGTTGTCAAGCAAGAACAGGCCTCTAGTGTGCTGGCTACATATCATCTCTTCATGGTGATAGCTGTGGGATCAGAAAAAGACTGAATTTCAAGCTGCAAAACAACACTGTAAGAAATTCTCCATTACATTGATAAATCACTTGCCTTAACCATACAGGAAAGATGTCAGTCAACTCATTACCACCTCCCACGTTCGATGGCAAAGATTACCGTGTGTGGGCAAGTAAAATGCAAATTTATCTGCAAAATCACAAGCTATGAGACGTTCTTCAAACAACCACTAATACATGAATAGTTGAAGTTGGAAAAGTTGAAACGGATACTGATAAAACATGCAAGGAGCTCAGTGTATTAAATGTCCTAGCAAATGCTGTTGTGGGTGATCCATATGACCTTATAATTGGGAAGACAGCAGTAGAAGCTTGGGATGCCCTAGCTAAAGCATACACTATTACAGGATACAAATTGGAGCAAGAAATAACTTACCAATGGCGCCTCCTTGATAACTNAAATCCCACCATGTTTGGAAGATGCAAACATATAAATATTAAGTATCATGTGTTAAGAGATTATGTTCAAGATGGAGAAATTGAACTGGAGTACGTACCATCTGAGAACCAAGCTGCTGACATGCTTACAAAACTATTGCACCCAGGGCCTTTCTGTTACCTTCGGACAAAAATTGGACTAGCTGAAAACCCAAGCAACCCGAAAGAAGAAGAAGGAACTACGAAATCGATTCGTCAAAGAGGAGTGTTAGAATCAATTGACGAATTAGTGTTGCTCTACCTAGTAAAACCAGCCGTTTGGGAAGAAACCCTACTGAAAGTTCCCCAGATTGAAGAAGACACGTGAACCAGAGACTAAAGGGCCAAATTAACACTTAAGTAATTAAAGACCCAATTGGACAATAATATTATCAAATCAAGACCCAAAGAAAGCAAGCCCAGAATCAAGAGCCCAATCGAGCAGCACAAGTTTCCACACAGCAACGGTCAAAAATTATGTAACGGCTAGAAAAAAATCGTTTATAAATACTGTCCAAAACTGTACAAATAACTTACGTTTTTTCAGAGAAAATCAAGCAAGTTTATGCCCTTATATTCATACCTATACCACAACTTATATCCAATTTCAAGTTCGGAAGTTGTCAAGCAAGAACAGGCCTCTAGTGTGCTGGCTACATATCATCTCTTCATTCTTTGTGCACGAATTGTTAAATATTATTCATTGAAAAGGTTCATGGAGAATACGGGGAAAGATGCCGGTGAATGGGCGGATTTTCAGGGCGGAAATTGGTTTCATTACTCGTCGGGAATGCAGGCGGTGATGCTGGGAGTTGGTATTTGTGAGAAAGTGAGTGTTTTTGGGTTTGGGAAGGCGAAAACAGCGAGACACCATTATCATGATTTCTTAAAGTCAGAGCTTTCAATTCATGATTATGAAGCAGAGTACGAGTTTTACGAGGATTTGGAGAAGAGACCGAGTGTAATACCCTTTATTCCTCATAAGTTTATCACTCGTGAGAGACCCTTTATTCCGAGTTAAAATTTATCACGAGTGATAAACTTTCCTCTGGTTAAAATTTACTACACTAATATTTAGGGTTTTATGTTTATCACTCGTGAGAGACCAATTGGATAATTTACCCTAATTTCAAGTTTCCGATGTATGGATCATTGCATTTAAGTTGTCCGAATTACATAAGGACAATACAATTACAAAATGGAAATATTATTACTAGTCAACTATTTTAGTTGCAATTGCAATACATTCATGTTATTTTATCGAAAGTGCAATGTTATTTAGTCACAATTTCATAACAATAATACTAGAAAATTTTGTAATGAGGGAAAAAATTGGTGAACCCAAATCTCTGACTAAACAAAATAAATATAAATTTTTATAGTCATATTCATTCATATTTTGTATTAAAACATTGTTCATGTTCGTTCAAATATCGTGAGTGATCAATTTTTTCGAATTGATTCAAAATTAAAAATCTAATTTTACATTTAGAAGAAAATAAGACAAAATATAATTCAATAAAAATAGGAAATATTGAAAAGATAATATGAAATATGATAGATTATAGTTTTTTAAAAACTCTAATATTTAATCATATATTTATATTAAATATAAAAATTATAATATATATGTTCATGAAAATGTTATGTTCATTCAAATGGTAAGTGGACATGAACTAATGTTTGAACAAATATCATATTTATAATTGAACGAACGAACACAATTATATACGAATCGAGCATATTTTGAATACCAACAATTCAAATCACATAACATCTCTACTTACGTCGTCGAGATGATCATCTCCAAATTGTACAACGATCACCACGTCCCCATTAGTAAACTTTATCTCATAATCACAAGTATCTAATAGTCGACCATCTCTCGATCTAACTAATAGTTATCTCAATGCACACTACTTGCGTGAATATTCTTTAAATATATTATTTACAATCAACGTAAAAAAATAATTAATTTGATTAATAATTACATAATGACATGTGGACCATAAATCTTATGGTGCTAGAATACAGATGCATCGATTCATGAAAACATCGATTCATATACGAGTATTCGTGATATAAAATAATATATAAATTATGATATATATTAAAAGTAATTTAAAATTCAATAAAATTGTCCAATCTTAAGATTAACCAATAATATTGCATTTATCTTAATAATTTCAATGATTAATTAGTAATATTTAAAACATCTTCACCTAATATTTTATATTGTATATTGAACTCATATTTTAGCAATGTTTTAAATTTCAGGTATACTGGAAATTTCGGACGTACCGGATTCGACCAGTATTTTGGCAAAATATCGGCCGGTACGGGTTTTTGGGGGCGGGTCGGGTTTTGTTTTTAAAAGATAAAATATGAATATTTTATAATTTAATTTATTTTAATATTCCGGTACATATCCGATATACTCCGATACATATCTGGTATACCGATTCAATGAGCTCGTCCGGTATACCGGTCGGTACCGGTTTTTAAAACATTGTATTTTAGCGATTGGCAATTAAACAAAAATAAAAAATTTGGGATTTTGATTACTAAAATAATTATAAAATATAATACACGATTAAATATCCATAAATCAGGATATCTGATTCTTATAATCTATATTTATATAAAATAAAAAAATTGGCACATCTTATCATAAATCAAATAAATAATATGAAGAAGACGTGGAGCACGCTTGGTTAAGTAAAAAAACCGTTGGTTAAAAGCCGTAGTGACCGTTAGTTAAATCCAAAGATTCCGTTTGAGTGATGACAGTTTGAAGACAAAGGAAATTACTACAAAACCTAAGCTTTTCACAGAGATAAAGCCTGCCTGCCTTAACGTCACTTCTCTTCTTTAACTGGATATTTCTGTCTTTCTATTCCTAGTTAGACACTACACACCTTTTCAACGATTCAAATCCCCTTTCATTATCATAAACTACTTAACTTACTTTATTTTATTTTATTTTAACTTGATTTATGGTTTAGGGTTTAGGAAATTAAGGATTAAGTTCGGCCTTGAGATTAAGACTTAGGTGTTTCAACTCTTCAAGTTTTAAAAAGAGTAAAACTCTACTTGAATTCAAGTTAGGGTATTCGAATTCGAATTGCATTGAGATACGATTTTAAAGTATTTGTATTCGAATACATCTCAATTTGAATGAAATATAAATGCTAAAAAGTTTAAGTGTCTAAGTTCCCATATCAGATTCGATATTATAATTGTTCTAGTTTATAAGAGATATGATATCATTAGTAATCGTTTGACTAGCGTTTTTCAATTCTTATATGGATTGAGTTACACGAATATTCTCATGACTCATTCGAGTTCGACTTCGGGTTTGAGATCCAACACTTGTGTGCTTAGACTTCCAACTTACAAAAGACTAAAGCTCTACTTGAATTCAAGTTAGGGTATTTGAACTCAAATCGAGATAGATTCTTTAGGTATTTGAACTCGAATATGACTCAATTTGAATAAAAATTAAACTCGAACTCGAGCTATGAATGAATATGATCGTGTTGCTATACTCATTTTTAGTCCTACTCTACTTCATATTTTGTCTTGTTAACTATAATTTTCTTAATAAGGCATCATTTTGAGTCGAATTGGGACATGCTTGAAAATACTTCTCGAACTTCCGAAAATAGCTTGGGAAATCCGATGAAATTAAAACCATACATAGAATATCAACTCTACGGCTGCATACCAACATTTCTCGATACTAATATTGATACGAGTACATTACGAACACAAATAGATAGATTCTTGTTTTTAGCAACGTCGATTTCTAGAACCCGTTTCACGTTGACAGTTAAAGTAAAGTGCAGCAACAGGGAGCCCCAACTCGTTTTCTCCGGCGAATTTCCGTGTATTGAAGCCATTCCGAGAAGAAGGTATTTTTCCGGAAAACCCTCTTTTTTTCTGCTCAAACAATAAAAACGCATACCTATGGATTCCGATATACGGCCTCGGCATTTCGTAACTCACCACTTCTTTCCCTATCCATAAACCATAAAATACATCGGCATTTCGACGAGTTTCTTCTCTGAAAATTAGGGTTTTTTTTGCTTACCAAATGAAGAATCAGTGGAACCTGGTATATCAGTAACAACCCTAAAGAAATAATCATAATCAGCTCGAATTTAGAA
The DNA here is from genome assembly GCA_009725065.1 of Utricularia reniformis. Lineage (NCBI taxonomy): Eukaryota > Viridiplantae > Streptophyta > Magnoliopsida > Lamiales > Lentibulariaceae > Utricularia > Utricularia reniformis. The sequence continues at coordinate 93,018 of RWGZ01000991.1, read as the reverse complement.
GTTCTAGAAGAACCAAAAGAAGTTTCCAGAAAGTTCCATACCAATGAAGATGCTCTTTTAGGTATGGATCACTAGGGCCAGGGTAATCAGGATCGGTCATGATCTAAATAAATAACGAAGACAAGCCAAAAATAGAAATAATTTCCTCAATTATTACAAAAATAAATATATTATTACCAAGGTGAAAAATGATCTCATTTCAGCACCAAGAACAAGAACCCTAGGTTTATATTTGACCGTTGATGGGAAGATCTCATGTCCATTATGAACCAGCTCGTTAGAGACGTAGATTGCCGACATTTTAATTGAAGGGATGAAGTCGTCGATGATATCTCCGATAACACGTCCGATTACGAGAGAGTCGGACCGAAGCTTCGCCATGGAGAGTAGAATGCAAGTGAGAGTGAGATAGAAGAAAATGATTTATAGAAGAAGATACTGAGTTTAGATTTGACATATAACTTTATTAATTATTATTTTTAAAAATATTGTTTAATTAAGTGGATATTTTTGGGCTCATTTGATTTTTAATGTAAATGAGCTAGTATTTTTGGTCTAAGTATATTGAATTTGATATCTAATTATATAAATAATTGTAATATTATAGTTATTTTTTGTTATTTAATTTAATTTTGAAAAACTCATCATTTCTTGAAGCCCAGGCAAAAAAGACAATATTTATTGAATTGAACAAAAAAATTCGGTTTGATATTCATTAGCAGATTTTTGATTTGTTAGGTATTTAATTTTCTAAATTGATATTTATCAGACCCCTAGTTATTATAAATAAAAATTGAAACAGAAACAGAAAATAAGGTTATAATTTTGTCTAAGCTCATTTTTAAAATAGAAAATAGGGGGGCGATGAGCAAATATAGTCCCCATTGTTTAGAGATAATGGCAAATTGAGTTTCCATCATTTTAAAATTTTGGTAATTTTGAACCCCAAAGTTTTAGAATGGCAAAACAAGTCCCCGACTTTTGTATGGTTTGGCAAAACTAGTCCCCATTGTTTATCAAAATTGGCAATATTAGTCCCCAAACTCTTCAATTTCGACAATGTTAGTCCCCAAACAAAAAAATGGCTTATTTGATCCTCATAATTCCAGAGTTTTGGCAAAAAAGGTCCGTAACGGTATTAGAGATTCTCAACGTTTTGAAATATGACAATTACGGTCGTTAAATAATTTTGCAACGGTGTTCCTCAACGTTTTGTAAAACGTAAACCCTAACGGCCGTTAAATAATTTAGGGACCAATTTCGCCAAATTCCCCAAATTTGGGGACTAGTTTTGCCACCAAACGTAAATAATGAGGACTTGTTTTGCATTTTTTAAACTTTGGGGACTAATTATGAAATTTGGGGATTGAATTTGCCAAATTTTACAAACTATGGGGATAAATATAGCCAATTAATTGAAGTTTGGGGACTCTATACGCAAAAAAATAATTTGGGGATCAAATTTGCCAAAATTAACAAAATTTGGGGACCAAAGCCGCCATTATCCTAAAATAAGGTCATAATCTTTTATTTAAATATTGATTTATTTCTAAGAAAATAGAAAATGAGCTTAAAACCATGATAGTCATACCGGTGGTATACCACCCGGTATACCGATCATACCGGTAAATATCGGTTGTGACCGGTACACCGATATTCCGATATATCACCGATATACTGTTGGTATATCGAAAAAATTGCTCATACCAGTCTAGATCAGCATGAACGGTACCGACCGGTATGACTTCCTTGCTTAAAACTGATTTTTTATAAAAATACGTGTTTACTAAATTTAGTCTTAAAAATAATATTCAACTATTATAAATTTTAAAATTGAGTTATACTTACCTTCATAATTGCAAATTATTATTTACTTGTAATATACTTTATTTTTCCGTAACTAAAAAATATGAATTTTTTTATTGTCAATGTATATTAGACTTAATTTAATATTTACATGTATGTATTTCATTATTTAATATTAACATGTAAAACGTTTAAGAAATATTTATCAACATTGTTGGGATTTTCTCATATCCTTTTTCAATTTCCATAATATAAAAAGTGTTGATAAATATCCTTTTTATTGGTATTTCGGTACCGATATCAACACTTTGGAATTTTGGTATTTCAACTTAATTTTGGTATTTCGGTATCGTTACCAAAATTTTATTGGAATAAGATTGATATTAGATTTCGTAAGAAATTCGGTATTTGGTATTTGGTATGGTAAGGAATACGATACCGAATGCTAATGATTCGGTATTTGGGATTGATAATGATTCGATAACCCGTTAAAAATTATGATTAAAAGAAATCTAATGAACCTTTCGAATTCAAATCCACAAACCATTTGTTATTTATTATACATATGCAATTCATATACAACAAACACATTATTTGATTCCTAATCTGAAACAACAAAAGGAATAGCCATTAACAAGAATTCATAGTAAGAAAGTGTAGCTGAACCTGTCAAACCTCTATCTTTCTCCTTGAACTTATCAGTCAACCCTTTTACAACAATCCCACACCTGAAACCAAAACATATTATATAAATGGAATTTAATGTGATATATTCATGTTCGTTTATATTATAATTAATATAAAAAACTTTTAGAACAATTTTCACATTTTTAAAATTTTGTTCATTTTTGTGTTCGTATTCATGTTCTTTTGTGTTTTCGTTTTGTATTTGAATTTGTGTTAAGATTCGTTCGTTCGTGTTCGATTAGAACTAATATAAAAATACTCAAATTTGAGCATTGTTCATATTATAACGAATAGAAAAACTTTTTAGAACATAGTTCATATTTCTAAAAAAAATTATGTTCGTGTTTGTATTCATGTTCATTTGGGTTTGGATCTCTTCATTCTGTGTTCGAATTCGTGTTCAAAATCGTTCGTTTGTGTTCTATTAGAAACAATATAAAAATACTCAAATTTGAACGTTCATGGACATTTCATGATCGTTCGAACTTTCATTTTCATTTGTTTCTGATTCTGTTTGTTTTGTTTTGTGTTCGAGTTCGTGTTTGGATCTCTTCGTTTTTGTTCAATTAGAAACAATATAAAAATACTTAAATTCAAACGTTCACGGACATTTTCATGTTCGTTCGAACTTTCATTTTCATTTGTTTTTGGTTCTGTTAGTTTTGTGTTCGAGTTCGTATTCGGAACTTTTCGTGCATAAATAGTGTAAAACTACTCAAACTCAAACACTCACGAACATGTTTGTGTTTGTTCGAATATTATTCGAACTCATATTGTTGTTCGAACAATGTTCATATTTTAATATAAACACGAACGAATCGAACAATATATGATCGCGAACTACTCACATTTCTAAACAAACCTACATATATACAAACAAATCAAAATTTGGGTGCTTACTCCATAAAATGTCCAAAACTCAAGCCTCCTCCACCAAGGCCACTCCCATCCTCGTATCTTGAGATCAAAACACGTAGAACGGATTCCGGTAATGCGCATCCGACACCGAGAAGTGCGTCCCTTAGTTCCATACATTCAATTTTCCCACTCCCATCTCGATCATATCTTTCAAATATACCCTATATTAGATATTAGTATCACTCAGTTATAAATTATAATCAAAATAAATATATAGTATTGGTGTTTGTAGAATATAACAAAACTTAAAATAGTCTAAATATCATACACCCCAATTTTGAAAATTTTAAAAATAGCAACATGTTATATTTTTTAGTGTCGAACTCAGAAAAAATCAAGGATTCGACCCAAAAACTTGGTACCACACAGTATTGATCAAAATATTGATATGACTATGTTTTTTACGTACATAATGATTTGAAAACATTGTTTTATTAGACAGTGTTTTAATCTCGGACGAAATTTCTTTCTAAATGACTGAAATTTCGTTTCTACCGGTGTTCACCGAGATGACTGATATGCCGATATATTGTTGGTATATCTGGTATATCGACGGTATATCGGTGTATTAGCCCAAACCTATACGAGACCGGTAAGCCGGTATTCAAACATTGAAATTAGACACATTAAACTTAAAATGTGTCGAAGTATGCTTCAAAATTGTAAAAAAAATATTTTAATTTATCAAAAACCATTCACTTGAAAATTTTCAATATTTGAATGTTTAAGAAAATCAATTTTACACTATTCTATTTTTCATATAATAACCTTAAAAATGCAAAGTTTGGCACATACCCTCCAATGGACTATCAATTCCCATATTTCAGCAAACTCTTTTGGCCCTGCAGGTTTAAATTTACAAACATGATACAGAGTAAGAATTTTACAAATACTAAGGATACTTTTTTAGTATGATTGTAAATACTAATCAATTCTTATATTTATTTTACTTTTAAATATTTTAAAAAACTGTAATATAGACAAAATGATTTATGTAAAGATAATATTTTCATACCTAGCTGAGGTACCATCTTCTATCCTATCGGTATGATCCAAGGAAGTCATACCGATCGGTACCGCTCATATCGATCCCGACTGATACGAGTGATTTGTATGATATACCGGCGATATATCGGAATACCGGTGTACCGATCACGACCGATATTTACCGGTATACCAGACGATATACCACCGGTATGACTTCCATGGTATGATCAATACTGTTGATATATCGATCGATATGAAATTTTGTAATTTTAACAATTATTTTTTTATTTTTATCTGATTTGACCGAAAACCCGGATTTTTATCGTATACCAACCCCTATGAAAAGATTTCTAAAAGGTGCTCACCGATTCCGGAAGAAGAGTCACATGATCTTGTGAAGAGAAAAACGAGTAAACGACAAGTACCGAAGCTGAATTTCCCAAATCTGAACGAAATCGCTTGTTGCAGTTCCTCTACTTCAATAAATCCGTCTCGATTCAAATCGACCATCTGGAAGCTTCGAATCGCATCAGGATGCGTTCTTAGAGGAAACGAACAGCCAATTTGTTGATTTGGCGGATTGAAATTAGGGTTACCAGATCCGAATTGTGGATTTGAACCATAGTAATCGTTGGTTAATGGATACTGCGAGGATATTCTTCCTGGAAACTGCGCAGGTGGTTGTGGATTTTCAGAGTATTGTATCGACGGCGGAGACGGAAAGTATGTTCCGCCGGCGCCGGAGGGGGTTTTAGAAGTGAGAGTTCTCGAAGCTTTGATATCCATTGACGATCGAAATGGAAGTTGACCACCGCCAGGCATTTCTCTGTTGGTGATAACCAAATAGAACTCCCAAATTAAATTAAAATTAAGAGAAAATTAAGGGATTCACACATAATTTTTAAAATAATATAAACGCGATAGTCAAAGTTGTAAATTGCATTAGAAACCTCTAAAATTTCAAATCGTTCAAGAATGACTCTCGAATGAATAGTAATTATTTTTTACCTTTTTCGTATAAGTGGTTTTCATAATTTATGCATTATTTTTAAAATTTTCAAAGTTTGGGACACTGTATTTACATCTTTTCAAAGTTTATGGGTCATATACAAACTATGGAAACGTTAACATATTATCAACTATAAAAGTCAAATATAAACAGTTTTGAAAGTTTGAGAGCATGATGTTTACAACATGCTCTCAAACTTCCAAAACTTTGAGAACATGATGTTTACAACATTTAAAAGTTTGGGGGCCAACGGCGTATATTATATAAACTTTTGGGGCTTTATATGCAATTTACAAAATTTGAGAGCACCGTCTTTATACTATTATAAAGTTTGGGAATTAGTTATAAATATTACTCTTAAAATTAAAATATAATATAGATATGGTGTTTATCATTGCGAACTTAAAATAGCTATGTTGCACCAATAAGAGTGTGACATGTGAGATTCGGGTACGAAGTGCGAGATTTGTTGATTTTTTACGAATACCATTAGGGTGAGTTAATAATTCGTTAATTAAAGTAATATAAATATATTACTTTATTACAATTTACTCAATAATTTAATAATATTTCAAATCATTTCAATTATTAATTTAATATAATTTGTTTCGATGTCCCAATAGCGTGTCGTCTGAATTAACAAATTTAATATTTTACATGTTACACGTTACGTGAAGCTTAATCTACACCAATCCTTTTCATGCCAATTCTACATTGTGAATTTTAATCATTTGATTAATCAAATAATTAAAACAACGTAACACACAATTATCCTTAAAGTTGGATGATTTTGTGTAATTTGATCTCGAATATTTGAATTAAAAAACGGACGATGCGCATATATAGTCCCCATTGTTTAGAGATAATGTCAAATTGAGTCCCCATCATTTTATAATTTTGGCAATTTTGAACCCCAAAGTTTTAGAATGGTAAAACAGGTCCCCGACTTTTGTATGGTTTGGCAAAATTAGTCCCCATTATTTATCAAAATTGGCAATATTAATCCCCAAATTCTTTAATTTCGGCAATGTTAGTCCTCAAACAAAAATAATGGCGTATTTGATCCTCATAATTCCAGAGTTTTGGCAAAAAAGGTCCCTAACGGTGTTAGAGATTCTCAACGTTTTGAAACATGACAATTACGGTCGTTAAATAATTTTGCAACGGTGTTCCTCAACATTTTGAAAAACGTAAACTCAAACGGCCGTTAAATAATTTAGGAACTAATTTCGCCAAATTCCCCAAATTTGGGGACTAGTTTTGCCACCAAACGTAAATAATGAGGACTTGTTTCGCATTTTTTAAACTTTTGGGATTGAATTTGCCAAATTTTACAAACTATGGGATAAATATTGCCAATTAATTGAAGTTTGGGGACTCTATACGCCAAAAAATAATTTGGGGATCAAATTTGCCAAAATCAACAAAATTTGGGGACCAATGCCGCCATTTTCCGTAAAAAAACCGATCAATAGAGTTTCATTTTTGATATAGTCTTGGGAAAATTACATCTATGGTAGAAAGAATTCACGTTATTTGGTTCATATCAAATTAATGTGATAAGAATAAAACTTTAAATTAATTAATGTGAAAGACACAAGATTTAACGTAGAAATCTGAAATCAGAAAAATCACATGACCGATACATTTCGATCGTGAACTCACTATTACAAAAAGAATATGGTGCAATATGCTACGCCTTTATATTGATTGATTATAATTTTGTTTATGAATCACACTATTTATATAATCCACACTATAATATATTCTATAAAATATTCTAATAAATATTCTACAATAATCACATTTCCCCTTACATATATCTCATTATATTATTACATATATTTTGTAGGCTTATTAAAGAAAGATATTTCCCTTTCGATAAGCTTGATTCTCGATCCAATTATAATTCGATCACTATCAAATAGACTCAATACAATCGTTCGATCAATATCATTGTTCAGCCGATGAGACCAATGAAACCGATCAATATCATGTTTCATGTTAGGTTTCATTCGGTCGGTAATACTCACCATTGAGTTATTCGGGTATCACCCAACATCCATTCCTAACATATAAGACTATGAAATTTGAATAATTTTTGAATTTCAAATTATAAAGATAATAAAAATCATAAATTTGTCGGATGTCCAAAATTGGGTATGATCAATTTTGTGCATTAACTTCGAAAAAATGTACAAAAAATTGAGAATTCGCATCGATTCATGTAAAGTGATGAAAATTAAATATAAATAAAAAAATTCAAAATTTAACGTGAGAACCTAAAAAATGTAATCGATAAATATTAGTAGCACAAAAAATATATGAAATTTGAGGCATATGATATACATTTGTAACTATTAGATCATATATTTATATAGTTTTTTGGATTAGAAATTAATTAGAAGATAGAATCAAATATTATATTCTTAATATATTTTGGCCATATCTTCCACGAAAAAATATCATAATATCTCTTTTCGTATATTTTTATGTTGGATAAGGAATGAATTTTTTTTATAGTACCGAATTTCTATCCAAATTCATTCTGATCGATTATATCTCGTGATCGCTCCGGTAGCTAAATCAAAACTACCACTTCATGTTATATATTCACTTGTTTGCATATATATAATAAGATATTGAAATATATATTTTTAGTATATATATATATAAAGATATATTTTGAATGTAATATATAGATGAATATATGTAAATATATATTATTAAGTATATATATATATAAAAGATTCGATAAAATATATGAAAATGAATATTCGCTAGAATATTTCATGGATTATATCATAGTCTAAATTCTATAAATTGTAAGTCTCATAAAAATAATTATATCAATCAATCTACCACTAGCATAACATATTGCATCAAATTCTTGTTGTGATAGTGAATTTACGACGATCGATCACGTAGTTTTTCCTGATTTTAAGGTTCCACAATAAATCTTGTGTCATTTACTTTTTTATTTACATTCAATTTTCATAACATTAATTCGTTCCGACGATTAAAGTCGGCGAACATGTCTTTCTTGCTTAATATTAAAGACGATGCGGCGGAGCAAGACGGTGGAACGATATTCACCGCCGTGCCACGGGATGTCATTCGGACTCAAATCCTCAATCGGGTCGACAATTTGACTCTTGCAGCCGTTACCTGCGTGTCGACGGTGCTACGTTCTGTTTGTGATTACGATGATTTATGGCGTTGTATTTGTAACTCGACGTGGAATTCAACTACTGACAGACGTTTGGCCGCCGTTATCTCGGAATTTCCATTTGGTTACCGGTCTTTTTACTCCGATGCCTTTCCGGTGCCTCGGGAGAGAAACCCAGGGGCGGTGACGGCGACGGAAGAATTGTTATTCGCCGTGGATATTCAGTTCGATGGGAATTTAATTTTTTCAAAGGTTTTGGAAACAGAGACTGTTTCTAGCAGGTTTCTTGATACTCCCTTTATAATCGAATTCTTTGATCGGAATGAGTCATCAGCGAGTTTGATTCTACCGTCGGAGACTTTCTCCGGTGTGAAAGAACGCCTGAGTTTGAACTGCATTTTGATCGACCCATTTACAAGAAGAGCAGTCAACGTCGCCAGTCATAAAGCCGTGGGGGAACGACGTGTGTCTTCACGAGCCAACTCCGACATTCAGTTACGATACGCCACCGTGGTGGCAAGTCCAGCGGATGAATATGACGTGGTGGAGTATGTCGTGACAGTCACGTGCCGCCACGAAAACCACCGTAATTTTCGGTTACGGCAAGTGAGCTTACAG